>RJWT010000274.1:41835-56041 GCA_004365215.1 Cuniculus paca | reverse complement strand
AGAAAGAAATGCGTATTGAATACTGTATATTAAACAATATGTACCACGAAACAGCGAGGTTTTTTTAAAAGCAGATATTAAGATTTTGTTAGAAGAATTATGTATTTGGAGAAAAAGGCTTACTTTAGAATTATGCAAAGACCCAAATAAGAAATGTAAAGCTTTAAAGCTAATAGAAGAAATTTTGGAGAATATCTGTATCATAAATATCACAGAACATGTGAAAATTTGATTTGTTTGTATAAAAGTTAAAAGTGTTTGTTAAAAGAACAATACTCAAAGTTAAACACTAATATGAACTTTGGTACATCTAAAACTTACAAGGGAATACTTATATAAAGGACTGTTGCAAATTAACAGAAACACAAAATATGTAGCTTTAAAAATTAGACAAAAGATAATGAATAGACAGCTTAAGATCAAGTGCTAACAGGTAGGTGGGGAGATTTACAAATTATATATAATCAGAAAAACAAAAATTTAAAACATTGCTGATAAGTGTTGAGCAGGATATAGAAGCCTTACATATGGATGATTAATGCATAAACTGATATTGCCAGATTCTTTAAATTAGTCAATATTTATTTAAATTAGGAGTTCTTAATCCTTCTAACCCAGTACTCAGAAAAAGGTTTTGCATGTCCTTGAGAATGATATGATCTTTATACTGTGTTTTTGCAATAGGAGACAGTTTCAGAACCAGCAGAAAGAATGTAAATTTTATGTTTTTAAGTTGAAGCTTCAAGATACAGCTTTTTTAAATACTCTTTGAAAATGGTCATATGTATTACAAGGCAATCCCTGGCTCTCAAAAAATATGAAAACGGTAGTTCTAGTAAATATCACTAGCCTGGGTTCTGTTACTCATACCCTGTAGCACACAACTATTATCTAACATGTCAAAAGTCAAAGAAAAACAGTTGTAGTAAGGTGATAGAGGAATCACCTATAGTTTATCAAAAGTTTCCTGGGTCCCATCGCCAGCATTTCTGATTCAGTGGATCTGAGTGTTTGTTTCTCATTTCTAATAAGCTCACAGTTAATCCAGTCGTGTTAACCTAAGGACCTCTCTTTGAGAAATTCTGTAGGTAGTGCTTTTGACATGTGCTACAGTATATGGTGCCCATCCAGACCAACAGGATATAAATCTTAATGATGAGCCCAGGAATTTGCAGTTTAGGCGCTTCATGTATAGAAGAAAATATAAGAATGCTACCACAGTAGGCATGTGTGAGAACATATTAGTATCTTACTGGACTGATTTCTCTAACACCATTGTTAGTGCTCTGGAGACACTAACTTTGAATTAGACCCATTTTCATCAAAATTGAAACCATGTATACTCACTAAAACATTAAAATAGAGGCAGGGAGGGGGAGCTGCCTGAGAAAAAATATTAAAATTTTAAAATATTAAAGAGTAAAATATAATTTTGTTTTTAAAATGTACTCTTGTAGTCTGTCTTTTCCCTTCTCTTCATCTCTGCTTCCCTCCATTCTTCTTTCCTCCCTTTTTTCTCTCTTTATCATATATATGTGTATGTCAGTCTATATACCTAAATATGTATGTGTACATATGTCTTCTTTTAATTAGCATATCAAATAACTCAAAGTTTGTATTAGAAATCTGGATGTGGTGTCACACAAGAGGCCAAAGCAGAGGGATCTCAAGTCAAGAACAGCATAGTGAGACCCTGTCTCAAAAACACCAGGGCCGGGGATCTAGCTTAGCGGTCTAAGCGCCTGCCTGGCAGGCACAAGGTCATTAAGTTCGATCCCCAGTGCCGCAAAAGAAAAAATAAAGAATTAGCTATAAATGTCTCAAGTTTATCCTTTATGGCTGAGTAGTACCCCATTGTACAAAAAAAAAATCTTTTTTTTTTTAATACATTCCTTGCTTGATGTGCATTTGGCTTGTTTCCAACATTTAGCTATTACAAACTGTGTTGCTGTAAATATGGGGGCACATTTATAGCTGTGATATGATGCTTTTCATTCTTTTGGGAAGATGTCTTCTTGAAGGGAATAACTGCATCAAATGGTACATCTAGTTCTAGTTTTTTGAGGGCTCTCCACACTGATTTCCACAGTGGTTGTACCAGTCTGCACTCTCACCAACAGTGGGGGAGGGTTCCTTTTTCCTCACAGCCCCTCCAGCATTTGTTATTGGTTGGTTTCTTGATAATAACCACAGCAAATAAATATATGAAAAAATATTTAACATCATTGATCTTTCGAGAGATGCAAATTAAAACAATGCTGAGATTTCATCTCACACCAGAAAGAACTTGCATTTCTAATCTAGTTTTCAGTTTATTTCTTAAAATTTCTCAAAAATGTGGTCTTTTCTCATGATACTAGTTTTCCTCAAAGTTTTGCTTTTTATTGTGTTAAATTTGACCATTTATTTTCCAAGGGTGTTATCATTAAGTAAATAGTCTTTAAATATTTTGTTGGTGATATGTGACTAAATTCTTTATTTCTAAACAATGATTTTAAAATAGAATAATTATAGAAACCTAGTGAGGTTCCTGACAAGAAACTTGTATCAATAGGTTAACTTTTACCTTACCAGGAAATTTAAAGTTTCTACCTTACTTCTTAGCCATAACTTCATTGAATTTTGACTCTACAATAACTTTTCTATATTGTTTCATTTAAGTATAATCTTTTCTTTTCTTTTCTCTTCTTTTCTCTTCTCTTTTCTTTTTTCTTTTCTTTTCTTTTTTGTACCAGAAATCAAACTCAGGACTTTGCACTTGCCAGGCAGGTGCTTATGATGCTGAGCTATATCCCTGACCCAAGTGTAATTATTTCAAAGAATGCTTTTGAAGTTAAAATTATACAAGGAAAATAGATAAATTTTTGTTTTTCTGCAATAAGTGAAAATTATCTTTTGTTAGGGTAGTATTACAATTTAATTTAATTCATTCATTTTCATTTATTCCCCAAAAACTATTAATAAAAGATGTGTGTTTAGGTATTTAATGAAAAGAACTAGCAATTCTGAAAAGGCTGTTCTCATGGACTAGAAAACATTCAGGGAAGAATTTACTATCAGCCAGATAAATGAGTGGCTGAAAAAAATCAGATGGAAAACCGTACCAATTATTCTTACTCATACATTATTCCTTTCCTGTTTGTGATGTTCTAGCAAACTTTCAGATTGAGGACTGAATCTCTAAGTATACACTTAAGCATGATAATATTTTTACAGTATTCTGTCCCTGAATTCTCTGCTTGAAGAGAGGAAGCACTTTGTAAATAAAACTATTGCATACTATTTTCTTGGTTGAGACATACAAGCCTCTGCATTATTCTGCTTCTTTGTATACCATCTGTATCAAACATTTCTTTAGAATTTTTCAAAGCATAATTAAATCCACTTTATATATATAACCACAAAGATAAATGAGCTCAGAAATGGCACAAAGACTTATTTGGTTAAAAATTATTAAAGTACATATTATACATGAAGAGTTAAATTCATTTTAACACATAGTACTGAGACTTTCTAGCTCTCTTGTTTTTGTTACAGTTCTTGTTAAGACAAACATGGAATGGCTCTTTTAAAGTGTGACATAATGTAACAGTCGAACAGAAGTACCTAGGAGTTAAAGATACAGAACCAAAGTTTGGACACTTATGAGAACTACAGACATGGTCATATTTGTAGAAATGTGAGGAATAACTAAATTACCTAATCAGAAATGTGGAGAAAAAAATGCTAAATTTACACAGTATTCCAAAGTAATGATATGAAACAACAGAATCAAACAACAATCATGAAGCTTCAGAAACGCTTGGACCTCTTTGGTGATCCAAGCCAAGGGGAGAGATTCTACAAGAAATGGAATGATCGGCAATGCTAAATGGTGCACCGATGTGAGGGATAGAGAACAGAGATTAGTGTTCTTGACAAGCAAAGACCATTGTTTAAACTAGCTTGTAATATTTAAACAGCATGACAGTAGTGGGAAAGAGGAGGGGTTGTAAAGATTCTAGTCAGAGCTCACGCCTGTAATCCCAGCACTCCGGGAGGCTGAGACAGGCGGATCATTGTGAGTTCGAGACCAGCCTGGACTACAAAGTGAGCTCAAGGCCAGCCTGAACGGCATAGTGACACCCTGTCTCAAAAACATCAGGGCCAGGGATCTAGCTCAGCGGTCTAAGCGCCTGCCTGGTAAGCGCAAGGTCGTGAGTTCAATCCCTGGTGCCGCAAAAAAAAAAAAAAAAAAAAGATTCTAGTTAGAAAATGAAACTGGTATAGGACATTACAAAATGTATATGTTTATTTAAAAGTGGACTTTTAAATAAATAAAAGTGGTTGGAGATGCAGAATTCTTGGAGAGAAAAAGAAACTGCTTTGTAAGTGCGTTTGTGATTTCAATATGTACATCCTTTCCTAGTGTTTGTCACCTAATGACAAAAGCATTATGATAATTTTAAAGTTCCTATATACTATTTACCAAGAAACTACTGTTTTGTTGTTAATGTTTGTGCATGCACAGACACATTCTACCTTCAATTTTGTAGTTAGAAGTTACGTTAACATTAAGATCTTATAATTTTGTACTTAGAGGTTATTTAATATTAAGATCTTAAATGTATATACAGATTTTCCTTTAGAATCATGAAAATGTATGTAAATTAAGCAGATTTTTTTCTACATCTAAAACTTCTGCCTTTCTGTTGTTCTATTGAGGAAAGACAAACACGTAACCTGGTAGTAGTTGTCCAAGTTTTATCAGTGTATATGGTCACATTCCAGATTAGCCAATTTTAGTGTCAAAATTCAAAAGCCATATCTAAATTTAATTGACATGAGTAAATTCAGATAATATAGTGCATGAATAAATGAATGTAATTTAAGTGTACAGTTCTCATATAGAGGCTTGATATTCATAAGTACCTAAAATAATTACAGGTTAAATAGCCCCTATCTGAAATGCTTGGGACCGGAAGTGTTTCAGATTTCAGATGTGTTCAGATTTTGGAATATTTGCATAGACTTTACAAGTTGAGCATCTCTCATTTTGAAATTCAAAATTAACTCCAAATCTGAAACTCTGAGTGTCATCAGTGGACAAAAAGTTAGATTTTGAAGCATTTTAGAATTTAGGTTTCAAGATCAGGATTGGTCACCCTGAATTTATACTGTCTTTCTCTCTTCATTAGTTCCAAAGAGGATTTGAACAATTTTTAGTAACACATATAAGTCAAGGTTAGCTATATAAATAGATAAGAAGTCAGGACAAATGGAAATAAACGTAGTCACAGAATAGAATGAAATAGAATAGAAGTTGACTGGTAGAAGCAGTACGGCCTTTACAGTTATCAAAGTTGATATGCAAACATACAAACTTTTTTGTATTGTGGCTCGTAATAACCAACTAAAAGGAAAAAACATGCACTTGAAAAACGAACACAGACTAGATATTAGATTAATACTAATAATGGCATGTGGTGATGAAAACGAAAAAGATTCCTTAACCTGTTAGGTTTGCATGCTATATTATTTATAGGTGAAATTGTAGGTCTCTGGACTTCGTTAAGCTAGTCCAAAAAAATAAATAAATAAGGGTGAGCAATAGAAGCTGAAAGGATTATGGAGTAAGCAAGAGTGGTAAAATGTTAATATTTGAAGCTGACTTACTGATCTTAGGTACATGATGATGTGTATATGTTTCAAAATTTCTCTAATGAAGTAAAATAAAATGAGTTGCAAATTTGGTGTTGAGGTTCATAGTAGCCAAATAAGTGACTGCAATTTCAATTTTAAAAAGAAATGTATTGTTTCACTTTATATAAAATTCAGTAGTCAAAATAAAAATAAAACTATGATGAGCAATTGATTTGTAAATTCCCTTAAACTCTTTTCTGTACCTTTTAGTACCTCATGCAATGCCTGTCTTGTAGACGGCACACACAATAAATGCTTCTTGAACTGAACTAATCTATATCTCACAGTAGTAAAAGTGTTTAATTTTTATGAAATTTAAATTTTTCTCAAAGAGCTTATCTTAAATGTATGTTAGAAATGCAGAAAATTTAAGGTGGTTCTTATTTTTATTAAGATGATATTGTTTTGTCTACAGAATAGTTAGAATTTATAAATTAGGTTGTTTTATGTTAGATTTAAAAGTAGCTGTTAAAAAATCTTTAGTAATTGTTTTGCTATGTCAGCATTCAGATTTGTGTTTTTGTTGATCAGTATTACAGTATTAGGTTTCCATATGTTTTTTAAATACTCAGTTAATTTACTGAGAACAAATTGTAATTTTCAGTTGAAATAAGCTCAGCTTAGCTATGAATTGCACGCTTTGGTTGAAACATACTGGGCTTAGGGAAATTTAGATACTACTACTTTTAATTGTCAAGAATAAGGTTTACTTTTTCTCTTAAACCACTTAAGCTAAGTGGTTTTCTCCCACATTTAACTTGCCTTAACTCTAGGTAAATAGCTTGCTATCCATTCATTGTACATATATTCTAAGCAGTTCTTTTTCTGTTTAGAAAGCCAGTAGAGAATGAGTAATGTAATTCCTGTATTACAGCTCTGAAAGAACCACAGGGCTCTGATTATGATCTGTAGGCTGACTAGTCAACTGGTAAATAACCTGACATCAGTTCCATAAGTTTTAGGTACATGTAATCTAGTTGAGAAGTTGGAATCAGCCAGGCGTGGTGGTGCATGCCTGTAATCCCAGCACTTGGGAGGTTGAGGCAGGAGAATTGCCTCAAGTTTGAGGTTAGCCTGGGCTATGTAGTAAGTTTGAACTCCAGCCTGGACTACATAGCAAAGACCCTCTCTCAAAAAAACCAAAGACACAAAGAAGTTGGAATCAGATAGATAAATGATCTATAGTCATTTGTTAGTAATATCTACAATGGCTTTTTAAAATTATTATACTTTATCTTCATCTGTGGACCACATCCATTCTTATCTCTTGTTCTTGCTATGTAAGGACAGTCTTTCTACTGGTAGTCTTTCTATTGTATCTTAGATTTTGCTTTTGCTTCCATTATCTCCTCTCTCCTACAGATATAAAATGCCTAACATACTCCCATACATATTTTAAATATAAGGTTTTTGTTTGTTTCTTTTCTAATCTTCCTCCTTTGCTTAGGAAAATAAACAGATTTCTCCCTTATTTAAAAAACAGAACCATGGAGCTCTTCCAGATATCATGTTTTAGCTTTTCACCCTAAGCATCCACTTCTTTTAAAAGCCTATCCTTATCGCCAGTTCATGATTTAACAAAATCTTGTCCTTTTTTCACCTAGTTTGATTTCTTTTCTTAATACCTATTTTTGATAGCAGTCGCCTAAAGAAGGTCTCTAAATTTGAATCCATGATACCACTTTTTTTCAAGGACTATTCTCACTTCTCCATCTTTGTATCTCTCTTCCTCTTCAGGGTCACCCCCACATTTGGTTGTGTGGGTAGTGCACAGCTCTGGAAGCATCACTCATATTGTACTTTATGTGATAGGCTTTCCCTGACATGGTGCAGCACATAGCTTCACCAACTATATACACAATAGCTATGTTGATAATTTAAATGCTTTCATAATCCACAGATTTATTGAAGACCTTATTTCATACCATTGTACGTGTTTAAAGTCAGGCAATAGGTTTTATGTAATCCTCTCCCACAACTTGAACATACGCCGTTACGTATTTCTAAACTAGAACTCTACCGAATTGCAAATTTTCTTATATATGACTCACCATGTCATATTAAACAGAATCTTTTTATTCTAATTCCTATGTTCTCAACCTAAACCAAATCCATTTACTATAGTTGCTGATTCAGGTACCATCTCAGAGCCATTCTGAGTTCCTCCTACCACCTCACTTCTCTTGTCTAATTAGCAAGTCTTGTAGATTCTACCTACTAAACCTGAAGTTTTCAGGCATTTTGCGCTCATTGCCCCTTTATATTCTTAAAAATTGTTAATATCCCAGAGAACTTCTGTTTATTTGGATTATTTCAGTGTTTATCATATTTCAAGTTAAGATTTACAATATTTATAAATAGTAATTCTGAACCAGTATACTTTGAAAAAAATACTTTTATGAAAAGTAACAGTACCAAAAACAACAACAACAAAAACTCTAGTGAGCACTTTTTGTTTGTTTGTTTTTGTATTTTTGGCAAATTACTGTAATTTTTGGCTGAACAGAAGGCAAGAGACAGCTAGATTTTATATATGTATGCTTCAGTTTTTTGTGATATATTGTGTTTTCAGGTAATTGATACATCAAAACTTGACTAATGATGGTTTGTCTTAAAGGTTAATTGCTCTGTGAAATCTAAAACATATCAGTGAGTTTTTTTATATTTTCACATTAAAATATTTCATATGTAACTTTATCCAGTTTGATCATTTGAAACATACTGATTCTGAGTTAAACATATTTTCCAAAAGTTAATACATTTTATAATACAGAATTTTTAAGTCACATTTTTTAAAAACATCACTTATGAAAA
Organism: Cuniculus paca; assembly: GCA_004365215.1. Lineage (NCBI taxonomy): Eukaryota > Metazoa > Chordata > Mammalia > Rodentia > Cuniculidae > Cuniculus > Cuniculus paca. The sequence continues at coordinate 47,545 of RJWT010000274.1, read as the reverse complement.
AAAGTCTTTGGGAATCTGTCAACCCCATGATGGTGGTCTGCTTTGCAAAACTTCCACTACTGTCAGTAGTTACTTCCAGTTGTTTTCTTTTGAAGTGATAGGCTCCCTTTATTCGTTTTTGAGAATGTGTCTGCTAGATAACCAAATATCAACAACCATAGGCAATTATACTCTATGTTCCAGAGGGAAAAGAATGGTGTGAAAAGAGTGATAAATTCCACTACAATTCAAATAATTACACAAGTCTTTTCTCATGACAGCTCTGATATTTCAGTTTGTAACAGATGCACTTTATACACAGCTTCCCATTTCTCAGACAGTATTATATAGAAATGTAAGGCCCAAGATTTAACAAAATCAGTAATTTTTAGTTTTTCAACATCATGCTCTTAAGTGAAACTCTTTCTAGTGTGGATTGCTGAGGAATGCAGATAACTGCCACTGCTTTGACTGATGAGGCTGTACCAGCAATTTTATACACTCCTGCTTCTGCACTGTCAGTAAAAATAGCCATTGAGTAAAAGCTGTGAGATATTTAAGTAACATTGTGGTAATGTTATAAAAGTAATTTTAACACAGATATATGAAAGGGTCTTGGAGACCTCTGGTATCCATGGAGTATATTTTGAGAACTGCTTTTGAAACACCAGAATTGCCCTTGCCTACTCCATTTTCTTAAACACTTACAAATTTGATTGTAGTCTCCTATTTCCCAATTTTACATTTCTTTTGTCTTCCACAACTTATCTTTCTAGAATGTAAATCTGATTTTGTTGATACCCTGTTAAAATCTTTCAATATATCCCAGCACAATTGGATGAAATCCAAATTTCTTCATGATACAAGAAAGACTTTGTTACCATGCCTGCCTTATTACTATTCTCTGTGACTACATATTTCCTCTCTGTCACTACATATTTCCTATTCCTTCAACCAAAATAAATGTTCTAGTGATTCCCTGAATGCATCATAATTTCTACAATCCCATGTGTTTACATACGTTATTACTTACACCTGGAATACTCCTAGTTCCCACCTGTTCCTCTTAAGTGCATGTTGTTTTTAAATCACCTCATATCATACCTATGAAATTTTGTATTAAAATTTTGTTATAGCTTATGTATTGTTTTATAGTTATTTTACTTGTCATTTTTCCTCATTAGGTTGTGAGCTGTTTGACATCAGTATTTCTAGCATTTTCCAAGGGTGAGGAGTATAGTAGTAATTATTTAATAAAATGCTTGAGTGTTTGAATTCCTTAGAAAATGCTATCATAATACAAATTAACTCCATATTTCATTCTGTTTTCCTTCTAATACAGTCCTTAGGTGGATTTGCTAGTGAATAGGAAACCAGGCAAAACTACACACACTTATGCATCAGCCACTTTATTAGATAAAGTAAAATATTTTTATTGGGTAATTTTTAAGTGAGGTAGAAGGAAGCATTTGAGTTTATGTATGTATTCCTGAAAAGTTGTGATGAGTCATATTTTGAAAAATGAACGTCCTTAATGAATTATACCTCAGTCTGTAACCACTTTCAGATTTTTTTTCCTAGTTGAAAAGTCTTAATATGGAGGCAAAAATGCCAAATATTTTTATTTCTATCAACATTTTAAATAATTTCATGAAAATATTAAGATTATTAAAATTAGGTTTCAAGTGCATTTTCTACTAAGGTTGTATTGTTTTAACTTAGTATAGTAAAATTTGCCTTTTTAAAGACATTTTTGTCAGAAAAATCACCTAAAGTCCGTCTTAATCTATCAATAAAGACCCTTCATCTGCAAAAGAACCTTCTTCAAAAAGAAGGAAAATCTTACTAATAATATATAAAACCTCCAAAGTTGAAATGGTCTCCTTTTTAAGAAATTTTATTATTCATCATTTATTTGTATAATGCATTTATATATGTATATGTATATATAGAGAAAATACTTAAGTTCAAATTGCCTAAAAGTAGGTTTATAGTTTATACTTTTCTGCCTATTGACATTTCATTGCTTATTAGCATTCAAGTAAAGGAAATAAAATAATTTTTAAAAACAAGTCACTGCACCTCACTAATTTGGAATTTATAATGACTTAGTTCCTCAGTTAAAGCAAAAAGCTTTTCATAGCCTCTAGGCTAGATGTTGCCTAGTTAAGATAAAATTATTTACACAAGTACAAGAGAAATTAATTTATTTTAGAGACCTTCAAGTACTTTAATCATTTCCGTGTAGTAGTTTTTATTATAAATGATACCTTTAAATTAATGTATTTATTAATTAAAAACTAATAGTGAGAGATTTTTCCAAAAAAGATTTTGAATTAGTGAGGTCTGTATTACATAGACTTACGTCTTTTTAGTGTGTCTAGAGGTAATTTTGGCCAAACATTACTTCTAGGGATTCTGTTTGGAATTCTCTTATGCTATTCTATTCCCCTTTAATTTTACAAATCGGTAATATTCTCTTGATTCTGTCAATGTCTTATGTACTTAGTATTACATAGTGCCCATCAAGAAATAAAGTGGAATATTTTTATTCCATTAATTTATGGAAATTGGTAGTAAAGTCTTAGTGTTACTTTACCTCAGAAACGGGTGTATAGAGTTAATAAATTTGTAGGCGTAATAGCAAATTGCATATTTAACTTGATAAATTTTATTTGAAAATAGATCCCTTATATTACTGTTACATTTTAAACAAAAAATATCGGAAATTAAAAACCACAGAATATATAATAATTTTGCTCATAAATCTGTTTCCAGCATTCATTTACTAAAACATTGTCATCTGTTAGTTCTTTTCTTTATTTCATAATTAATTTCAGAATTCATTTTTTTATCTAATTTAACATTTTCATATTTTTAAAGGTCCCCAGGTGCATCCAATTTTTCAGCTTTACCAAAGATCTGTCCTTCATCTCTATCAAATAATTATAACAACATCAACAACAGAAAGTAAGCACTGAATCTTAAAAACTCTTTGTTTAATTGATTGGCCTATTGTGGTTGCAGAAAATCTCATGTATCTAAAATTTAGGATAAAAGTCTAATGTATTAAAATTGTTTTTGTTTTAAATTACTGATCAGTTTTTCCATCAGTAACTTCATAAGAAAACGTAATTATAAACTATTTTGGATTTAATACAGATAATAGTTTACTGGAAGAAAGCAACTTCAGAGTTTTACATTCTAAATGCTACTTATTTGAGATAGAGAAATTTTTACAACTCAGTTTTGAGGACAAATACAGGGTTCAGATGTCATTTTGAATGGAAATATAATGACCTATAATAGTGGGTTCTTTTCTTTCTTTCTTTTTTTTTTTTTTTTTTTTTTACTATCTATACAATGATCCTCAACTGGAAAGCCCACACAAATTTTTATGTTGGTGAAAAGAACAGTTTTTCTTAAGAGGTCTACAAAAAGTAGTTGCTTTACCCCATAATAAATAAAATTTAGAATCTTGAAATTTATAGGAGTCATGTAACAGTGTATGTTATATTGCTCTAAAAAAAAAAGTTTGAAAGTCACTTGAGTTTTTCTATAACATCTAACTATGGGTGTATCACCTTGAAAATTAGCATATTTATTAACCTAATCAATTTATAAGAAATTTTATCCAAAGATTATTCTCCTTTTATGAATATGTACCTTGTGATTATGTAACTATGTATTAGTTAACAGTTTAGATAGGTAGGTGTTCATGTCATTTGTCTAGTTTACAAATGGCATCTGGTTTTTCCAATGAATAAATTCAAAAGGCTGAAGTAGTTTCTGAACTAATCTTTTAAATACTAGTAATTAATTTATAGATTAAATTTGCCTTTCAAATTCATATCTTTGAGATATGAATTGATAAAATGATTCTAATAAACACTTGGATTATACATGATGATAATAGCTAAAAGAATTTTTAAAAAGAAAAATAATGAGAAAGCATAACTACTCAATACTAAAATATATTTTTAAGATACAAGAATTTAAACATCATGGTACTGACCAAGAATACAGACTGATGGAATCAGACAATCCAAAAGTGGCCTTTGTATATAAAAAAAGAATTTACTGTGATCAGAAAGCATTCTAGACAATGGAGGATGAGCAAATTATCCAGGAAGCATCATCAAGAAAATTAGATCACTCTAGAGAATTTCTTTTTAGAACTTTTAAGTCCAACATAATTCTCAGGTATATAAAAGAGTAATAAATGAAAAAAAAACATTTGCTGTAAGAGATTTCTTTAAAAAGATAAATATCTACCTCATAAAAATTAAGACTTTTTTAAACACAATTAGAAAATGGATAATTGATACAATTTGGTAATAAAGAATTAAATGTAAGCATTGTCAAACCCACAAGTTAGAATTCTATAATTCAAAGCTATGAAAAGCTTCATTCATTTTCCCCATCTCAGAAAAGAGCTTGTCAGTATCAATCAAGCATATTTTCAAATATTCATAGCCTTTCATTAGTAATTTATAAATATTTGTATACTTTGTGTATTAGCATTACACTATATAATATTGTATAATAAAATATCGAAGACACTGTGAATATCCAGAGTTAGACTACAGTACTTTCACTTTTATTTAAAAATGTATATCCACAGAGAGAAAAGTATTATCTTATAAAATTAAAAGTAGTTTTTTTTTATAGAGAAAATAAAATAGTACTTGTGTTTCTACCAGTTGTAGGTGGCTCCCATATCTGCTATAAAATAATTCTTTGACAGATATATCATGTATGTATAGTCACTCTTTGGAGAGATTTTTAACTTTGCACTTGAACAATTGAATATAGATTCATTTTGTGTGGAATCATCATATTATTATATGTGGTCTGCTGTGTTTCTGTTTTTGTCGTTTTTCTTCCACCCTTGTAACAAAAACATTGCCGTACAATCTAATCTTAAACTCCCTTGAGAAACTATTGAGAGGAATTGGAGTTTTTCTTGAGTTTTAGAACAGGCTTACTGTTACTCCTATGACTAGATTATACTCTTAGCTATATTTACATTTGTCTGATTTAGACACTTTTTCATATTGGAGGTTTTAATAGTAACTACATACTGAGGTACCACCATGCTGTGATCATTTTAAACTTAAAAGTATGTATTATATCTGAATTATGTTTCTTGGTAAAGAACAGCTTAAGCATTCATCAAATAGAAGGAATCTTTTGTTTTTACTTCTAAAAACTGGAATTAATATACAGTGTTTATTTAAACAGTTATACATATAATCTATTTTTAAAATTTTTATTCTGCCTGTGGAAGTAATTAGCAGCTTATGACTTCATATAGAAATAATAGCACGGTTTCTTTAAAAGTATGTAACTAAGTAATGACCTTTTTTAGACTAAGTACATTTTAGAAACTATGTATGTGAAAATAGTCTACAAGTTTAAAATATTTATTAAAATCAATAGTTATACATAAGCGTAGATGAAATATATTTACATATCCAAAACTTGAACCATCTTACACTGTTACAGTTCCAGAAATTTTCATGATAGCAAAATATAGTTGGAATTATTTAAGTTCAATAGAATTTTTATTAAAACTAATATTGTGAAGTGTCTGTTGCTGGAATATAGTTTATTTACACTGTGTAGTAATTTTAGTGTTAGTCCATAGAGTATTTGCGTTGCCTTAATTGTAATTTTTTTTTTTTTTTTTTTGTGGCACCGGGGATCAAACTCATGATCTTACACTTGC
>RJWT010000274.1:0-41735 GCA_004365215.1 Cuniculus paca | reverse complement strand
TACACATCAGAGCACATTTCTATTTTTCTACTAATTCACTTAAACCTCTTTCATATAAAATGGAAATGATTACCTATGAGGTTAAGTCCCCAACAGGAACTGTGGATTTTGGAGTCTACTAGAGCTAGCCATCTGGCCTTGACAAATTAACTGAAAGTATCATTCAATTAGCTACAAAATAAACATAATTATAGTTATGAGGATTAAATTATGTACAATGTCAGATGTCAGCACTAATTGAAAAGTCAATTTAAAATTTTTATAGAAAGGTAAGATTTTATTTTACAAAAATACTGTTGCACTGTTAATATATCTTCATTAAAGAGTATTAATCAGTGTAGCAAAATATGAAAATTCCATTAATATTTCTGTACATCAATTTTTGCAACATCACATAAACTTAAAAGATAATGATCAGTTTAGGATCTTTTGGAATAACAAGACATAGTTTTAAAAGACAATAGATGCTTTCTTTGTGGCCTCACTTTCCATATATCTTGTTGAAGTGTATAAGCACTTGGTAATTTGGGCATTTTCCATGACAGACTATGCTTTAAGGTGCACATAATGTGGATTTTAAATTACCAATTGAGAGAATATTTAAAACCGTTGGTTTTCATTATCATCATTGAGCATCAAGACTATCTCAGTCTTTGAGCAGGCTTTATACATACCCTGCTATTTAAGCCAAAATATAGATACTTTTTAAGGATTCAGCTTTTAAAAAACAAAACCAGAACTACTTTGCAAATAAGTTTGTTTATTGTTGTTGTTGTTCATTTCTCAGTAAATAGCAATTCCTAAGTAATCAGATTTCATCGTGTTGTACAAAGAAGAGAACTTCCAGCTTCTATTTGTGTTCTGTGTGGAGAAAAATAACTGAATATATATTCTTGAAATGAGCATGTAAATGTGCTTTTAGTCTTCTTGTGTGCACATGTGTGTTGTATGTGTGTTTAGGCATGAGCCATATGTTAAGGCATACTTTCCCTGTGTGTTCTGGCTACTTAAATTTTGGTGTAATTTTACAGCCAGAATATTTACAAATTTTCTGCTCTGTAATATATAGAAAGTACAGTCCATATATTTCTTTAATTTACAGAAGACTTTGATTTTTAGCATTACTAATAGTAGTTTTAAAAAGAACTTTCTGTTCTTAAGTGTAAAACAAATAAGTACAAGTCTAGCTGTTCTGAATTAGAATTGATCAAGGTTGCATTTCTTGGAGCCCTGCTATTTTTGTCATATTTCATCATAGATTGTTTTGGTAGAGTCAGGAAATTTGTCTTTTTCATTTATGGAAGAGGGAATGTTTCTGACAAATGCAAAAATGTCAATGGGCTAACAATGGATCATTTTGAGTTGATTTGCTTTAATATGGTATTTTGCTTGTTTGGTTTGGGGTATGTATATGGGTGTGTATATTTACTAAAGGCTTTGTTAAATAGTACAATGTAGTTCACGTAAATTATTAAATCTGATGAGAATATAAAATAATAAAATGAAGTATTTAGAAGTATGAGAAAAAGTTTATTTTTAAATACAGTAATTCTAGTGTAGCCAACCAAGATTGAGTTACTGATTCATGTTTATTTGTAAAATTGTATTTTATTTATAAATGACTTTAATTCTCACTCAGGTATATTCTAGTGGGGAAAAATTACAACTAAAAGTAATGTTTTTTAAAAATTATGTCCAAGGTATTCATTATAAATATTTTATAGGATAGCTAGCTTATTAAAAATTAAGAACTCATCCTTTTTACAGAATTTTTTTGTTATGTGTAAAAAGGAGTAGGTACAATTTAACTTAGATTATTGACTCTAAAATTACCTTGGTTTTTAACATTTTATAAGAATTGAGGTTGACATTTATTATGCTGGTATTATTGTCCAAGTTTAAATTTAGCTAATTAAATAAACTACATAATTCTAATAAACTATAAAAAAAGGCACATAATACTGGAATGTACTTGCTCAGAATCACTTTTGTGTCCCTGATCATCAGGCCTTTTCTCTGTGTCTGTATACTAGAGTTGGGCTATATAGAAACTTTAAATAGAATCTTCAGTGCATTAGAACAATGATATCACAGTGGCCTTGGAAAATCTCTGCTCTCACTTGTAACTAAAGCACAACTCTTCCTGTTTCTACTGTTCTCTGTTACAGTAGTGAGATACAAAAGGGACATAGATAAGATGATTCTTTGCTGTGGGTGGTGTTTAAAATCTGAATGTTTTAAATACGATGAAACAGTGAAGAGTGGGGCAAGCTGTGACGCTACTTCAGTTTATCAAGGGTAGGAAGATATATTAGTGGTTTGCCTTGGTTGATGTAGTGTGTGATATCACTTTATTAAATGTAGAAGCAGTACCATAATTCAGGAGATTATTTTACTTGAGAATCATGGATTAAAATGTAGTTGAGCTAAGTATTTTATGAAAGAAATTTAATGATTAACCACCAAGCTCATAAAAAGACTTATTGTAGTGTGTTCATTGTATTGTAATATAACTGGCTGCATTTTGAAAAATATTATTTTTCTTCCAGTGTGAAAAACTCAAATTATTGTCTCCCATCATATACTCCTTATAAGAACTATGATTATTCAGAACCTGGAAGAAACAATGAACAGCCAGGCCTTTGTGGCCTAAGTAACTTGGGAAATACGTGTTTCATGAACTCAGCTATTCAGGTAGGTCTTTACAAAGTGAAAATCGTATTTCATAGAAATCATTAATACAAGAATAGAATTGAGTTTTCATGTCAGAATATGAGTATTATATGTTTTTAGAGTTTATATTTTCATGAGAAATTTAAGCATACACATTTGACTCATTCATTAATTATACTACTGGTAGTAGAGTATTATTAGCATATTCCTTAATTGGATAACATGTGCTTGATTATTATAAATGAGATTAAATACCTACTTCATGGAAAAATGTAATTCTACACAGAACACTTAGGCTTCCAAAGAAGGTGGAAAAAACACTAGTGAGAGCACTCATTTATTCATTAGAAGTCTATTGCTTTTTTGTTTGTTTTTTTCTTTTTAACCTTAATGGGAAACTAAGCCTAAAAAGTGGGAAGTTTTTTCGAAATTATGTGACTGTTTTCTACTCATATTTTAACAAATCACTTACCCTTCAAGATCCTTTAGGGCTGAGGATATAGCTCAGTGGCACAGTGCCTGCTTGGCAAGTGCAAGGTCCTGAGTTTGATTCCTGGTACCAAAAAAAAAAACTTTTAATTTGAGGATATAAAAGATCATTGCCCTTTTTCCTCCATTTCTCTCTATGAAGCTTATCTTTTATTTATTTCTGGTGTATGCACTATTGTTAAATATTTATGTCTTTGATTCTCAAGTAATGAAAAAGTACGTATTTTAATATCACTGTCACTTTGTGTAAAACTAGACCTGGTATTTCATTCTCCTTTTACAGATAGCATTTTATGTTTAAAAAGCCAAAATTAATGATTGACATATTGGTATTTGTTAACCTTTTTTAGTATTTTTAAGAACTCTAAATTTTTAGTTTTGAACCTCATTTTTGGTTTCATATTTAATACTGAACTCCATCACTCAGGAGGCACCTTCCAAAGATACACATTAAATGCAAACTATAAATTATCACACATCTATAGACTATATGACAGATGAATGACTCTCTCCTATCTAATGTTCTAAGTGAATCTTTTCATAAATTTTCACTAAGCTAGCTAACTCCTAAATATTGACCATTACATTTATAGCATTCTTGGCAAATAAAATTTAACTGTCATAACTTTCTTGGCCACAAGTTTACAGTCTTTTAGAAACTTCGGGGAAAGGCAGACATTTAATAGATACCTGATTTCTTGGTGTAGAAGTAAACCAAAAACAGCTTATCTACTTAAGCAGATGCTGTATGTTTGGGTTAATAAGCTCTTATTTAAATCTTCTTTGAAAGAGTAGTACAGTTCATACTTTAATGTGAATTACTTTACTCAAAATTACTTTTCTAGGATACAAGTGCTAATTTACCTTTTGTTTTTTTTTCCCTGAAAGGAGAGACAGAGAACTCATCTGAAGAGAATAAGCCAATTATGTGTTTTCCTAATAATTCTTTAGGTAACAGTAAAATAATAGCTTTCAGAAATAGGAATAGAAGAGATAATTTGGTTTTGGTATCTGTTGGATTATTCTCCTTAATTACTAAAAATACTCTTTTTACAGCATCTCTGGAGAATGTTTTGTATAAATGGTGATTGCACCATTACCAGTAAACTCTTTTTCAGGGCCGCATGCAGGTAGGCAGGTACTCTACTGCTGAGCTACACCTCCATTCCCCTTACCTCCTTTCCTCACTTTTTAAAATTCAGTTTGAGACAAGGTCTCAGTCTGTTGCCCAGGCTGGTCTCCAACTTGCATTCCTCCTGCCTTAGCCTCCTGACTAGCTGGAATTACAGGCGTGCACTACTAGACCTGGCAAGAAAAATCTTCTCTGTGGCTTTCAAATCATACAGCTTTTATGTAATTCTTTATCCTTGTTCTGCCAAAATTACTTTGGTTTCTGAGACTTAATATTAGCTTGAATATTTTGTTTCATTTTAATATTCTAGTATAAAAAATAAATCTTGGTGCCTTTTCACAAAGATTGAAGGAATACAGTATTTAGCAATATAGGCATTAGAAATTAGTTTTTGGTTTTTTTTTTTTAAGACAAGAGTTTCACTATGCGGTTCAGGCTGACCTTGAACTCACTATGTAGCTCAGGCTGGTGAACTCCCAGCAATCCTCCTGCCTCAGCCCCTCAAGTGCTAGGATTATAGGCATGTACCACCACTCCTGGCTAAAAATTTTGTAGAAGAGAACAAGAATTAGTATTCAGGCAAATCATTTGTGAGAGGCTCTGGCCTAAATTTCTTCTAAGGCAATATTGCATTCTATTTTGCTATGCCTTTACTATAGTCTTAGTATTGTCTCCATTTGATTACTATGGTCTGTCAAACTGGGTATTAAAATTAAATCTTCTAACCAATTTAAATTGAGCTAACTTAGCATTTGTTTACCTTTCTTATGTTTAAGGTATGAGAAATATCTTACTCATTTATGCTTCCATTCAAAGCTACTTTAGTGTGATAAATTGGTAGATGTATCACTGATCCTCTTTTAAATTTATCAGCCTCTATTCTCTTTCAACGGAGCCATAGCCATGAAATTTTATGGTAGTACCAGTAATTATAACATTTTTTTGGTGAAAATTTCAGCAGTGAATATTTTAAGCAAAGGATAATAATTCTTGTCTGTATTTTAATTTAATTTGAAACTATACTTTTTCTAAAATAAGCCTATTCATAGAAGTTAGAGAGGAAAAATGAGTTTTCGTTTTGCTGCTTTTGGTGTTTAATACAATCCAAAATTGGCAAAGGAAAAAGTTTTATTTTCTTGAAATTTTTATGATTTTCAGTTAATTTAGATGTCAGCTTCAAGCTAAAAATTCACTGTAAGAAGGAATACAAAATGGTGATAGTAGGCTGGGTGTGGTGGCTCATACCCATAATCCCAGCACCCAGGAGGCTGAGTCAGGAAGATTGTGAATTCAGGCCAGCCTGGGCTCCATACCAAGTTCAAGGCTATGGTGAACTAATCAGCAGGACCCTGTCTCAGAAAACAAAAATCAAAACACCTAAAAGTTATCTTGGTAATCTTTACTCCTTGGTTTCATGAACATTTATGTAAATTTGTAAGACCACAGGTGAAAAGAACTATAGATAACTGATAAAATGGATTCTTGGATTACTTTTTTCAGATTTTGTTTTCTTCAATTTTTTTTTTAGTTTTCTCTGAATTTATTTAAAATTGAGAGCAATTCATTGCCTTCCACACTTACTATAAATGAACATTTGTGCTGATAATGACTTCTGATATAAACTTTTTTAGTTAATTCAGTGTTCCTAAAAAATATGAGTGGTCATTTTAGTACATCAGGTGGTATAATTATTGATGTAGCTGAAAAAAAAGTATGTGAAAAGCATACCAGTTTTGTTGTGTGAATAGCTCATCAGTAGCCTTGAGATAGTCCAATTTTGGATCATCCATGCCTGAAAACTAAGCAGCACCAGTTTGAGTATTATTTAACATTATTGTCAGTGTTTAATTATATTTATACCTAGAACTTTCTTTAATGTTATGGTATGCACATTAGCTTTTCCTAGACTGTACTATTGCGTTAATATTTATTTAATGCCAAATATATGTGATACATTTGAGAATATTGGACCTTTATGAATATTATAGTCCAAATATTGTGATTTTTAAACTTTTTGTGTTTTAACCTTAAAACCTTTCCTTTTTATGATAAATTTTTTTAGTTGCATTATCGATATTTAAACAGAGGTAGTAAATTGCTTTGGCTGGGTGGAGGTCCCAGAATCCAATCTGCTTTTCTTTATTTTCCTTAATGAACCAAGATTCCCAGGACTCTGGCAAACAATTTGAACACAAGAGCCTGGCTAAATTAGAAAGAAAAACCACATAAAATACTAATTATATTGGTTAGGAGGATAGTCATTGGAGGTATACTACCTGGATTAAAAACATGGTTATCCTGTTCAATACCTGTGTTACCATAGGCAAGTTATTTCCACAAATCATTTTATTCATCAAATAACCAGAAAATAGTAGTGTTCATATGTTAAAAGTGAATTGATGAATGTAAAGTTCATATAATAGTGACTGGCACATCATGAATACTGAATAGGTATTAGGCTAATACTTTTTTTCCCCCAAAGAGTTAAACAGAGTGACTAGAAGATTTTGTCTTCCATGATCCCTATATACTCCTTCCTAACTTTTATTTCACTTTGACTGGACCTGGTGGATGACGAATTGAATTGGATGAACTTTTCTTTTTTACTTAGCATTATTGAACTCTTGGTATTTATCAGCTGCTCCATTCTGAATTGTGCCAGTTTAGCTTTCTTGAGCCAAACTGATAAGACAGGGAATATAATGTAATAAAGTATAACTGTCTATATGTATTCAGTCTGCAGAGCATCTGAAGTTCAATATTTTTGAATTCAGGTTATCTCTGGCCTCAGCCTTCTGGGTAGTTACGATTATACACTTGTACTGTACCAGTATGTCCTAGTGGTACAAATAACATAACAGAAGAAGTTTCTAGTGCTCTACATCTAGTACCAGTGCCCTACAATCTATGAGTACATCTAGAGTTTGTCCACTTTTAAAATTTGCGTTGTTGGAGATAATTTTAATTAGCGTTAGCTCAGTAGATTGAGGAGCACTCCAACCCTTGTCTTTTTCATTGTCAAGGCCTACCTAGGAGGCTCATGATTGGCTTCCTGGAAGAAGCAACTCTTCAGATGGATTTGAAGCAGGGGAGTGATGGGTCTTTTCTACTGGAAAGCAGCACAGAGTAAGATGGTTGTTTTCAAACTCTTTACTTGGACATAATAGGGCTCCTTAAATAGATTCTAGGAAGTCACTGAAAAAAAGATAATAATCAAGGACTTGTTCATTATTTATGTCATAATATATAAAACGAATTGAGATTCCAGGCATTTTTAAGTAAACTTTTTTCAGTGCTCTGTTGAGTTAGGAAAAAATGTATTCCATAAATTCAGAATAATGTTAAGTAGAAAATTTGAAGTTCCTTTAAAGACCTAAGAGAACACAATACTGTACAGAAATAACAGTCTTTAAAGAAATTAGATCTTTATTACACTGTAAAACTGTGAAAATATCATTACTAAGTCTGTTATTTCTGTTCCCTTACTTCATAACTTTGAATGTGATTTAATATATTATCCTGTTCTTACCTCAAGAACTTCTTCAAATTATCAACCTTATATTTAAATAAATATAATTTACATCAGAAAGAAAAGTTTTACCTTTGAGACACGAGAAAATTTAAAAGATAATTTAGGATCTTAAAGAAAATAACTTTTTCTGATAAACTGAAAATGTGGCTAAGTAAAAATTTAAACTTTCCCAGACAAATGTTTAATGTAATACAGGACATTAAACTCAATTGTTTTGAGTTCCTTCCACATTATGTGCCAATACTTTAGTAGCAACTTACCATCAACAGTGTGTTGAGTCACCTATCAGATGAAAACTTAATCAGGTTTCCTTTTCATTTTGAGAAAAGAAAAAAGTAATGGAAATAACCTTACTTTGAGGAATTTGCTTTCTCGACTTGGATACCAGTATTTTTACTTGTCCCTTTGTTTGGACTAGGTTAAAGAACTGTCCTTTCCTTTTAGAAAGAAAAGGGTGAGGTAGCAGAGTCTGAGTTCTCAGCAGATTATCACAGGAAAAAATATATGTCAGTGGTGGCAAACCTATATGGCATGTGTGTCTTTGTGTTTTTATTTTAGGACAAAAGATGTTAATGTAGAGTTGCTTTTTTCTAAACTAAAACCTTAGTATTCAGGTTTAATTGCAGTGGTGGCACTTAGGGATATAGATTAATGGGTTTTGGGTTAGTCTCTAAAAGGTTCACCATCACTGGATGTAGCATGGTTCTATAAGACTTCAGTATTTACATCTAGAGGAAAACTCCTATCTAAAATAATGCTTGTAGTTGTAACTTAGCTGTTAGTGATTTCTTTCATGAAAACATGTCATTCTTGATCTCAGACTGGGTAGGGAATCTGATTTTTCTGCTTTTCATCTTCTCAGTTAATACACAGATTTATCAAGGATGAATGCTTTATTTTTCAAATGATACAGACTTTTAAATATTGTCGCTCCATAACTCTGCCGTAGGAAAATGGCATGAATATGGATCACAGAGAAATAGTTATTTTAAGGAGTTGTAAATAATTGCATCTGATTCTAATGTAAAATGGTTTTAATTACTCTGGCTAAAAAGATCAACACCAATTTAGAAACATAGCCTCAGTCCTCTATATCTGTGGGTTCCACATCCATGGATTCAGTCAACTGTGGATAGAACTTTGTTTTTTTGGTTGTATTTGTACCTAACATGTATGGACTTTTTGTCTTGCCATTTTTTCTTAAGCAGTACAGTGTAGCAACTATTTATATGGCCTTTATATTATATTCAGAAGTATAAGTAATCTGTAGATGTTATAAAGTATGCAAGAGAATATACATGGTTAAATATGCATTATTTTATACAAAGGACTTGAAAATATACACATTCTGGTATCCATAAATAGGGATGGCTATACTTACTAACTAGTATTGTATTGATCCCCTTGTAACATCAGTTAACAGTTTAATTAAGCTGAAGTATCTTGTATTGATCTTGATAACTATTTAATAAAATAGAAGAAAAACATAAGAAATGTCAGTCTGTAATCTAAAGTGAGAATTACAGATTTGCCCCCAATACCAAAAAAAGGAAAGAAAACTGGTTCATTTTGCTTTTTTTTTATTTAAAATTACTCAGTAATTTTCTTGGTATAAAAAAATACATTTTTCTCTTTTACCAAATACATATTAACATCATCCAACACTTTATTAAATAGATTGGAATATTCTGAAGTCTTTCAAGGATATATATCCTAGATTGTAAATTGATATGATTGAATAAACAATAGAAAGCATGAGATTGAACTGATACATTCTTTTTTTTTTTTTTTGTACGAGGGATCGAACTCCTGACCTTGCACTTGCTAGGCAGGGGCTTATGCCACTGAGCTAAATCCTCGGCCTTGGACTGATACATTCTTGAAAGGATAAAAACCATGCCAAATCCTTCTTGAGAGTTTGTTTAGTTGTCTTTTGCTTATTTTTCTTAAAAGTGTGCAGTTAAATTCTAATCAGTTGACTGGGCTTACTAAAATTTCCTATTGGATTTTTCTTTTAATATAACTGATCTTGAGACCATTTTGTTCCTGTTTTAGTTTGTAAGTTGGACTAGCTTTATAATGATGCCTTTTATATATACCTATGATAAAGTGCAATTGTCACTTTGACAATAAAGAGTATTTCATTTCAGTATTCTTTTAGTACTGTATATAAGGAAACAAATTACTATATTAATCACTTTTGTATAAACTGCTATTTTGGGCAGGGAGAGGGTCAGTGAGTTGGTTACTGAAACCATTATTTAGTAAGTAATATCTAAAATAAATTATTAGTTCTCAAACTCATACTAATTTAGTAACAGACCAATATTGAACTCACAAACTTTAATAATAATACTTTTCTTTGCATAGTACAAGTGGTTTTTTACATCATTTTCACTTACTCTTTTTTTCTTCACAGAAGTCTAATTTAGGAGCTAAGTATCTTACTTTACAAATGAGGATATTGAGGCAAAGAGAGATTAAGGGACATGTCAGTTCTTTAGAAAAGCTAATAAATTAGTTCAAACTGAATCATTATTCAGAACACTGAGATACTAGGTTTTTCAAGATTATGCCTATCAACTGACATGAAATGCTTCAGATATGTTTTATTGTGGTTAAATATACTTATCATAATGGACCATTTTAGCTATTTTTAAATGTATAGTTCAATGGCATTAAACATATTTACATTGTACAACCATTAAAATGTTTTTATTTATATGCCAGATGATGAGCCCTTAAAATTAAGGATGCTTTCATAAAGTAGTATTACTGTTTTATCATGATATTCAAAACAGTTTCTCTTTGAGTTTATGTATGTATTTATTCATTTGATGGTAAGAGTATTCAAAATGTTTTGCTCAAGCACTCCTGTTGAGATTTCTTTCATACTTCCAATATCACTGGTGGATATTTTTTCCTTTGATGGTAAATTTGATTTTCAAACACCAGCAGTTACTCAGAGCACTATCTTCAGAATATTGCAGGTAATCAAGCTGAGTAATTTTTTTCAGGCAAGACACATTTATGATGTGATTCACTCTTTTACTCAGGAAATACTTAATGAAGGCCTATAAAGTTCACAGTTTCGTAGAGGAGATAAACATTAAGTTGATCATAAATTGCACTAAGTATCATGAAGAGAAAAAATGAAATGCTTTGAATAACTAGCACAAGCCATGAAAGCACCTAATTTATAATGGATGTCATACTCACCATAAGTAACATTAGAGCTATAATAAATAGGTATGAGGTAGACAGATGAGAGTTGCAGTTAGGTGGAGTAAAAACATGTGCAGAGTTCCTAAGATGGATGAGTTTGAGAAACCAAAAGATTAATCTGTGAGATAATGAATATAAGTGAATGGCATGAGCTTGAAGAAGCAGGCAACAAAAGCTGGATCATATATAGAGAATCTGATTGTAATCTATTATAAAAATGTACTGAATGTTCTAGGCTACCATTATTTCATCTAGTTTATTATAGTTATCTCTTAGATAGTGTATTTGCTTCTATCTTTAATCCCTGCAGTCTGTGCTTAAAAGAGCAGCCAAATCTAAGATATTTCTCATTACTCTTTGGCTGTAACAGTGAATGATTACTCATTTCACTCAACAAAAGCCAAAGTTCTTAACACTGCTTGAGACCTGCATGATACCTGGCCACTGCTATCTTATTTTCTACTACCTTCCACCAGACTGACTTTAGGCATCATCTTTTTTATTCCTATGTACCAAGAATGTTTCTGACTCAGGATTTCCAAACTTGGAATATACATGTGACATTCTTCCTCCACATATTTCATTTTTGTTCTTTCACTTCTGCTGCCAGGATTTTCCCCAGTTACACTGCATTAAATAGTAATTGCCCTCCCCACATTCCATTACAGTACTCATGACCAATTGATATGCTGTACTTTTGTATTTGTCTTTTGTGATTGTCTCTCTACCTTCCCCTATTCCCAACATATGTATACACACAAATACATAAATATAAATTCTACAAATGCAGAGCTTCGTGTAGTCACTGCTATATCCCTGTTACCTAGGAAAGGATCTGACATTTAAGGTTAGTGGAAAGAGGAACACAGGAGGACTAGATTTGTACTGGGGAGAAGGTTCCAAATTAATTTTAGGCAGATTGTTTTGAGATGCCCACAAAGTATGCAAGTAAGAAATAGGTATGTGGATATTCTTGTGTAGGATGTATATCAGAGGCCTAGGCTGGGAAAAAAAATATGGCTATTATAGATGGCATTTTAAAATTGTGAAAATAATTACATCTAACGAGGACATCTGTGATAGAGAGTCAGGACTTAGCCCATCAATGCAACATTTGAGTGAAGGGAACACACATTGCACTGAGAGAAGAAAGGGATTATGGATGCAGATAGTTTCTAGATTTTGTAATGTCTTCCGTAATCTCCAGAATATGAGAGCAAGTCATCAGCTAAGAATTGAAAGGATTAGATTAATGGTACAAATGTATTCACTTAAAATTTTCTTCAGCAATGTTTATTTAGTTCATGCTGCATGAAATAGATGGGGTTGGACAGAGAAAGAGGCAAAGGAGCTAAGAGTACCTAA
Organism: Cuniculus paca; assembly: GCA_004365215.1. NCBI lineage: Eukaryota > Metazoa > Chordata > Mammalia > Rodentia > Cuniculidae > Cuniculus > Cuniculus paca. The sequence goes on along the minus strand of RJWT010000274.1, from coordinate 29,319 downwards.
GCTAGTTGTCTTCTTTTATAAGCTGATTTATTTAGTGGACTTAACAGGCATTCATTGACTCTCTACTATATGCCCAACAGCGTTTTTGACGTTGATATTACAGAGCTCATCCACTTAGAAGTTCATGATGTAGTGAATTGAGATAAACATGCAAACAAATAAGATACAGTAGAAAATAGGATCAGCAAAATGTCATGAAAGCAAGGAGGAGAGGACTATTGGGAAATCAGGCTTCATTAAGAGGATGACATTTGAGTTGGGTTTTGATTTCATTTGGTACACTGCTCTCCATTTATAAATTATATTCATCTTTTCATAAAATAGAGAATTACCATAGGTACAAATTAGCACATGTGTGTTCCATGTCTTTTCACCATAGAAATTTTTGTATCAAAAATCTGTTTACAGTGAAAAGCAGTTTATACACTCAATAAATACATATTAGAATCTACTATTGGTTAACTATTGATGCTTTTTCACATGCACAGGCTTTAAAGAGGGAGTTCTAAAATGTTTTGAAAAGTATGTAATGCTTGTTAATAATGCCTCTATTCCATACCAGACTTGGTGTATACTGCTAATACTGCCTCACTTGTATACTAGATTTGATATATAATTGAGCCATAATGCACAATTCCTAGACTTCTCCAGTACTATGTACTGTACCAAGAGAAGGCTTTTTGATGTTTTTAAACAAACTTTTGACAAAAATATTTTTCACAGAGAAGTCCTTAATAGTAAAATAAAGTACACTTTGAGATTTCTATTACTTTGACATGGTATCATTAAATACTGTACTAAAAATACATGTAGTTAAACCATCATCTTCCTGGAACCTCTGTTACCTGCCCTTAGAGTTTTTCCATTGTTCTTTGTTCTATACCTTTTAACCTCACTTCTTCCCTGTTATTTTCACCATACTTTTTAAATGGAGAGTGAATGAAGGAGACCAATAACCTTGAAAAGAATGGTCTTTGCTTTCTCCCTACTTGGTCATCATTTTGTAATCCTCATCTTCTGCACAGCTGCATAGCATGATAGGTAAAAGCATAGATTTTGAGTCCAGACTGCTTAGATTTCAAATCTTGACTTGACCTGTCAACTTTAGGTTATGTGGCCTTAGATAAGAAACATGTTAGTTTCTCCATCTGTAAAATGAAGTTTGTATAAGAAGTACTTAGCACCCATGAAGTAGTCTTTACGTATCAACTGAATTCATTATTATGACTATCCTACCACATCACAGAAATTGCTTTTGATAAGGTCAGTCTTGACCTCCTGTTTGTTAGGGTTCTTTGTAATTCTGTTATCCTTGAGAGTTTGACATCCACTTACATAAAGACAAATCCAAATCTCTCTCAACCCTGTTTCCCACTCTGAGTTTTCCTCCAGTAATAACTGTTAAATGGGCAGTCATACTGAGATAACCTTCAGATAATTCAAATTCAGCATGTCTACTATGACTTACATGATCCTTTTTATTTTTATACTTTGTTAAAGGTACAACCTACCTCTCAAGCAAAAATAAAATACTTATTTAAGTCCTGTTCACGCTACCTCTTAAATATCACTTATATCTGTCATTTCTTGTGCCAGGACATTATGTCAATACTCATCATATTTTATGGTAAATTATCAAAATATATATGGAAGTTCTCTCTTCATTGCATCATTTGTCCTCTGCCAGTCCTTTTACTACAGTCCTTCCAAATTCATTGTTTTACAAAGCAAATATTCTGATATGCTTAAAATTTGTTTCCCCTCACTTTAAAGGATAAAATTCAAACTGGACCATACCTACATGTTTAGCCAAAACAGTTTTCAATTCTTAGAGTACATTATTTCAAATCTCTTTGTATATACTGTTACCTATTTTGTAGCTGCCTTCCCTCAAGTCTTCCCTGCCATGCAAATGCTTTTATTCTACACCATTGTAAACAGTGACCCTGTACAGAGTCATGAAAGCAGAGGCTGCCTTGAATCTTATTTTATATCCCCAATATTTAGTATAATGCCATATAATAATAATAACCCTAAAATACTGTTTTTCACTATTTGTCTATGGTCATCACAGTCCTGGTCAACAGTGTAGTAGAAATTGTGATTAAAAATTTCTTTAGCAGTTTGAAAGGATAATTGTCTATCTGTTAATTTAACAATAAAAAATTAGACTTGGTTTTCTGTCGTTTTATTTTACTTTTCTAGTGATCTATCTTTATTTCATCTCAAAACAGTACTAGTCTGTGATAATTTGGTCTTTCCATACACATGGTTGGAGAAACTCCACATTAGAAAAAGTATTTACCAGAAATCTTTAGAACTTGACTAGATTAATGATGTCTAGAGCTATCTAAACTCTAAAAGAATATAATAATTAGGAAAAGAATTATGACATAAATATTTGCTTCTTGTACCTTAAAAAGGGCTACGGTTGTATGAAGCCCAAGAAATATAATTCTGTTCCACAGGTGTAGCCAGCCTGATGCAACTCAGATTACACTGCCATGTTAGTCATGGCTTGACAGATCATACCAGCAGTGGTTCCTTGAATGATTTTACAGAAAAGGATTTTTGCTTATGAAAATAGATACTTCCATAGTTTATGCTATCATATAATGTTTAAGTTTCTGTTTCAGTTCAGCTTATTTATTGCCAGTTGTGGACCCAGTATAATGAAATGATACAGAGAAGTATGTGGCATGTTTATTTCTCTTAGAGAGTAATCAGTTAAACTTTAAGAAATAAAGAAATTTTTTTTCTGCCATCCCTTTCTGTATACTTTAGAAAGAAAAGTAAAAGAATAACAGATCATACAGTGTTCAATACTTATTTAGAAGTGTTTTCTTACTGTTATTTGGACAAAACTAAATATCCCCCCCCAAGTTATTTATATTTGTGTGTGTATAAACATAAATGAAACATTTTTTTTCTTAAACCTTTTGACTCTTGTTTCTTGCCAGAAATACTGACATTAAGGTAGGTGTGATGGTGCACACCTGTAATCCCAGCACTAGGGAGGCTGAGGCAGTATAATCACAGCAAGTTAAGAGGCCAGCCTGGGCTACATAGTGAGTTCAAGGCCAGCCTGAACTGCATAGCAAGACCCTGTCTTAACCTGCCCTCTCCTCTAAAATAAAAACCTGACATTGACTTCACCATGATCCAGTTTTGAATTATCAGTGGTTTAGGAGATAAGTTATAGAACATTAAAATTGAATTCATAAATGTTGTTTTTTTAAAATAGATATAACACTCTTTCTTAAGGACCATTTGACTTTACCATCTTTTCCCTAAGGTGAATAACTAATCATAAAATAACTCACCAATAGCCCGCTGCTAAAAAAATAATAATTAAAAATCAGACAATTTCTGTTATAGTCTAGTAATTTTAAAACTTCATTTAAGTACAACTTACCTAAAGCTTACAGCTTTATGGTGATGGGTAATCATGATCACGATGACTTTCAAGTTTATATCATAGAGGTTCATATATCCCGCTTCTTTTAGCTTTCAGTAATTGTCATTAGATAATCTTGACTTTTTTAAGCAGTGACATCTGTAGTTAAAGGATTTATTTATTTCAAGTAACAGAGTAATATTTTTGACAAACTTTAAAATTATCCTTCCTCAACCCTACAGGGGAGGAGGCAGATTGACATTTCTTTCCTTGACAACAAAGTATATCTGCAATCAGTTCTCATACTGCCAAAAACTTTGATAATAATTTTTCACTGAATTCCAGAAGTGTATAAAGAGAAAATTCCATAGAATTTGAAGGAATGGGCAGCAACGGGACTTTAATTTCATCCTAGTCATGTCATAACCAGAGCAATAGTATAAAATTGTTAGAACCACATATTAGCCCAACCCAAAACCACTGCCTAAGACACAGTTGCTTTATGTAAAATTCCAAGTTTTTTTGTTTTTTGTTTTTTTGACAGGGTCTTGCTATGCAGTTCGGGCTGGCCTTTAACTCACCCTGTAACCCAGGCTGGTCTTGAATTCACTGCAATCCTTCTGCCTCAGCTTCCCCAGTGCTGGAATTGCAGGCATGTACCACCATGCCTGGCTAATCACAGTATTTTAAGTAGAGTATGCTAGTTAGTACTAACTTTACTAACTAGTTGAAATATGGGGAAATGATAAAAATAAAAGTTTTTAAAAAAAATGAGAGTCACTTGTTTGTTTTGGTGGCTCATACCTATAATCCTACCACTCTGTGACGCCTAGGCAGGAGGATCACAAGTTTGAGCCCAAACAGAAATTTAGCAAGACCTTGTCTTAAAGTTTAAAAAATTAAAATTAAAAAGAAAATGAAAGAAAAGAAATGGCCTGGGGACATAGCTCAGTCTGAAGGCTTTGGGTTCAATTTCCAGTACTGTTAAAAAATTAAATAAGAGGAAAACTATATAGATTTATATTTTACTTACCAAAATTAGTTTTTTTTAAAAGCTTGAAGAATGGAAATGTAAAGTGAAACAGAGCTGTTATTATGTTTGCTCTCATGAAAATGAGATCTTTAGAATTGATCCCTCAAGTCTAATGAATTCTGACTTTTCTAGAAAAATTTTCTGAAAAATGAGAACACCAAGTGGGAAAAAAATTCAGTTTTTTGAATCTACTAGATTAAGAGACAGGCCAGAATTTGTAGTTCTTGTAAAAGTTCATATCAGACTTGGCAGTGTCATCCACCATTTTATTACAGCGCCAAAGCTGATATTCCAGTATTAAAAGGATGCTTTGGAATTACACAATACCTTTTTAAAATGTTGATACAGTTGTCATTATGAATTGGAAAACAATTGACATGCAAATCCAAAAATTCTTTATCCATCTAATTTTAAACTCTAGAAAGAAAAAAAATATACACATATATATTTGTATTTGAGAGTATTCTAAATCACTTTAACCATGGATTACTTTGTTTTATTTTTCATATCATAAGAAAATAATGAGTCCCTTATTTTAAATTGGGCTTTTAAGTATTGGTCAGTTTGAAGATGTAGCTGTTTTTAAAAAGTTATGAGTGGCGTTACCTTTTGATCAGTTACACAACTCAAAAGCTTTAGGTAATCAAAAATTAAGTTTGTTTTCTTTCCTGTTCTAGTTACCGGTTTACTAAAGTAGTGAGCATACATGATCACTTGAGAATTGGGCTTCTGGAGCACCTGAGCAGAAAGGGAGTGGTTCATATTCAGCATTACAAAAGACAACTTTCTCTTTTTGAAGGGGATTACTTTGGCTATTTTCCAGGTACTGGGGAAATTCCAGATTCATTACAAGTTATGGGATGACTACAAATTATTCATTTCCTAAGATATGTTGATTACAGACTTTCGATTTGGTAATATAGTAGGACTTTATTTGACTCCACCAGTTTAAAAAAGAAAATTTAGAAGTTTTAGTGAAATACAAAGTAGAAACTCTTACCTGTGTCACATACTTTTTCAGGGAACTCTAGAAACATCAATTTTATTGGTCAGAACTAATTCTTTTCCTTTTAAAAAGTAATGTAATTGCAATGGAATTCGTGTATGTGTATATAAAGGTTATGTGTGGTGCATCGCATCTTTCCAAGCAATTAAATATGAGAAGAAAATCAGATTTCACATAATACCCAGTTTCAGGATGTTGGGTTAAGTAAGATATAATTAGATAGTTTTTCATACAGAATTAACACTTTATAAAAATACTTGAATGCTGCTTCTTTTTCTGGGTGGTAGTGAGTAAAATTGTGTGTACATTAAACTACTTAGCAGAATGTCCACTGGTCACGACATCTGTTTATTTGTAATAATGCTCTTTAGAATTTTTATGTCTAGTTCCAGACTTAGGGAAAACTATCTTCATAAAAACTTTCTAAATTTCCTTCACATCTTTTCTTTATATAGATTTATCTTGAAAGTTGTTGAGACATTCACAAGTTACTTTCCTTCATTAGGAAAACTAGGCATTATTTGGACTTTTATATATTTAGAACTTTTGGATAGGTTAGAATTATAACAGGAGGCCAGGGGTTTAGCTCAGCGGCACAAGTGCCTGCTTGGCAAGCACAAGGTCATAAGTTCGATCCCCAGTACCAAAATAATAATAATTATAGCAGGGTGCAAGTCACATCTCTTTTTTGGCTCATTACTTTGCTACTTCTCTACAGGCTGCTTCCATTCCTCCTACTGTTTGCACTCATTGAGCATACTTTAATTGAGCTTTGGGGCCAGAATTGTTCTAAAGTAAGACGTGGACTCTGTATGATAAGTGAGTTGAAAGAAAGTGCTAGCCCAAAGGAAAAAAATATTACTTCTTTGAAGTACTGAGGGAGGCATAACATTGAATAGGTATTGCAGCTAATGTTAAAGAATAAGTAGGAAAAAAAAAAAAAGATAAGTAGTCATTTCTTAGAAGAATATTCTAAGGAGGAGAGGGATGCATGTGAAGGCTCAATCTTAATACATTCAACTAAGGAATATGTCTGAAGACTGCTAATTAAATATCTGGAATAATCTTTTTACTTGTAGTTCACAATCTCTAATGCTTATTACAAGCATATACCAAGAACCACACAGCTACTTTGAAGAACAGATATTAAACAGTCACTTCTTACTGACTAGCCTGCACATATACCAGCTGTTCTTACCACCTACATGGACAGCTTTCCATAGTAGCTTATTTCCTGAACTTTCCTTCTACTCATTTTTATCATGGAGTCTAAATTAGTGAATTTCAAAAGTGTTCAATATGCTATATGTGAAATTTCATTTTTTAATTCTTAAATATTTAAGTGTTCTTACCATTTTTATATATTGTTAGCTTTTGCACAGAGATCATTAAAAATTTTTTTAACCTAATTAACAAGTACATTTACCTATTCATAATGGAAGCTTTTTACTTTTCTTTTTGTGTTAAGTTGGACATACTAATATAAACTCTTTGTTCTGATTATTGTTTTATTTTTTAACATGATACTGACACAATTCTAGTCAATTTTAGGACCAAGTAGGCACAGTAATAGTAGAAGTAAAATTAGACTTAAGATATATGTGTTTTATGATCAGTAACATTACTTCATGTTTGGAAATCATTTTATTGTAGAAGAATTGTAAGATCTAGTTCTCCTGAAAACTAAGGTTTTGACATTTGTCAGTGTCGGAGTTGAACGTCAATAAATTAATGAGTCATCATTCCAAATAACTGGTGGACATATCATAAAACTCACAAGCAGCCACAAAAAAGAACACACTTATTTGTGCTGTTTATAGACTCTTCTGTTTTTATGATGTTTTCATGTGTTTTCTCAGTCTTTGTTAAGGTTGGCTATGTGTGTAAGAAAGGGTGTTTTGTTTTATAGTCCAGGGCACACTGAGAGTAAGGGATGTATCCATCTAGGCATGACACGTGTTGGATGACTTTCAGTTTATATTGTATCTTTTAAAGTATGTTACAGGTTAAAAAGAAAATTTTCCAACATATGAAGGTCTTAAAATTTGTATGTGTGAGTGTGTGTGTGTGTGTCTTTAAGCAAGGAATTGCTTTTGAACAGTCTCATCTAATAGGCAATTGATATTTTTAAAGTAGAAGAATCTTAAGGATCAATACTAAAGAAATTGATTATTATTTTTATTTTGAAACTAATTAAAATTATTATTCCTTAAAAATGGCAGCCAGTCCAAATATCTAATTTCCTTGATATAGAAAATCAAAAAGATTTTCATGTTTCTAAGATAGCTCCATGGGAAATGGTTGGATAATGAGTTACATAAAGTGATTATAAATCAGATTATATTATAACCAAATCTAAGAAACTTTTTTTCTCCCAGAATGACGGTAATGATACTATTGAACACTACTTGGGCTATCAAAATATCTTAGTTGTTTGATCTTAATTCCAATTGTGTCTTGAAATTCATAGCAAAAGTTAAATAAGACTTTTAATATTTTAACTGATCCTTATATTATTTGAAGAACTTAACTCCTGTTACAGTGGTATTTTTCAAGTAAGGAAGAAAAGTCCAGTATCCCTTACTATACTACTATAATTTCTTTACTAGTCAAACAATTATACTGGCTATTGAATTTCTGTATCTATATGTTTGTACAAATTGTTAGAGAAGTATAGGTTGAGAGAATTTTCAAACATTATGTTTAATAAACAGGACTTTTTGGCCCATTTAGAAATAAATAGCATAAATTTAAATATTGGTTACAGTGTCTTCACAGGTAATACTGGCAATTACTTATTAAAACCAATTTATGTTTTGCTAAAACTGAACTATAATCAATTTCAAACCAACACATATCACTGTAAAAATAAGTGCTGGTCTAAAAAAATCAAAACAGATGCTCACTGCAAAGCAGGTAATGGGTTGAATAACATTTAAACAAAAGATGGAAAAGGTTTTAGTGTGTAATTTGGATTCATAGTTGAGTATTTAAAACTTTCCAGAGTATTTGTTACAAGCAAGTGTATTTTTAGTAATATTTACTTGAAAGAAATATATTAGTCCCTCTCAAATGTTGAAGGGAAGATTAAAAACTGAAAGAATAAATGCATGAGTACATACAGGCAAAACCATTTTCATTGTATATATTTATGTATACATTCTAAGTGTTAAAATGATATTCAGAGCTGGAGATAGAATTACAAAAGTTACAGTACCTACTCTCATATAAGTCTCAGTCTGTTTCACAAGACAGACAAGCTAAAAACTGAAATTATAGTACATTATGAAATCAGTGCTATAATAAGAACGAACACTAAGCAATATGTAAGCATAGAAGAATTTAGTAAGTATTAACGAAATCTAGGGAGGCTTCCTGAACAAGACACCTGAATCTTGATGGATTGATAGAAGTTAGTAAGTCCAAGAGGTACATTTTCAAACAGATATATTTGCAAACTTATAGAGTGAGAGGATGCATGGAGATCAAGGAACCATAAATAAGGCTTAGTAAAGTGGAAAAAGTATTGACAAAGGATGAGGATACATAGATGGGCAAAATACAGACCCATCTAAAGAATTGGGATTCTGATCTGAAAACAAGAAGAACCATGAAAGGATTTATAGCAAGGAAGTAACATGGTTAAGACCCTTCCCGATGCTATTGGAAAGCTAAGTTTTTTTCAGTTGTATTTAGAAACTTTTTGCAAGATAAGCATATATATGAATAATTAAGTGAAAATAAATTTCAAGAATTACATTTGTTTGCACAATTTTGTTCTTTGCTCTGTTTGGTAAAGCCATAAATTAGGTTGTATAATTGCATTTATAGGCAATAAAAGAATGTTACAATCTTAGCATAACCCTGAACTGGTCAAATATAAGAATTTGAAAATTAAATGATAGCTGTCAGAACGTGTCGTTTAACCTCCTTTTCACCTAATTGTCTATTTAGTGTTGATCTTACTTATGCTAAATAAAGTGATGTTACTAATGGCATTTATACTCTTGTAGTTGTGATGTATTCTAGTTGCCTAGCCTTCCACCATTGGTGGGTTTATAATTAAAAGTTCATGTATTACAAAAGAAGAGAAAATAAATCTCAAAAGAATGTAAGGTTATGTGAGGTATTAAAATGTAAAAGGAGTTAGGAAGAAAAGTAGGAAAGTGTCTTTTTCTCTTAGCGGCCCCCTAAACTGTAGCTTACCTCTTTCTTCCTCTTGCTCACATACATAAAAATGTTTATACTGAAAATTATTTGTGAATGACTCTCAAGTCCTTTATGTCTCACCCTAAACACTTTTAACTGTTTATAAGAGTCATATAACAAATTTTATAATATCATAAATAGTTATCTCTTTTGCCTTGAGGGCAATATTATTTTTATTATACAGAAAATTCCTAAATAGATACTATGATTACTTGAATAACCATAAATTGATTTACAATTGAAACCACAGCATTGAGCACCATAATTTACTCCTTGCACTTGCCTAAAATACCAGCTATTCGAAAGGTTGAAGTGTGAAGATTGAGAATTCAAGACCATTCAGGGCAACTGATACTTGAGAGGGGAGGAGGCACTAAGTTAAATGTGCTTAGTTTGGAGTTTTAGCTTAATAATGCATGATACCCTCTGTAGTCATATTTACAACATGTAGGTTATCCATATGAACCCAACAGGCTAAACCTTTCCTAGCTACGAGATCTGTTTACCTAAGTACAATGGTAAGCAAGATTTGAAACATTTTGATTTCCATTAATATAAATCTAGGCTGTCATCAAAGTGAGATTTTGTTGTTTTACATACAAGCACTTACCTTCTCATATAACTGTATGCCCCCTCATTCCAAGACAACTACCTTCAGGAAAAAAAGGTTACCATATAACTGTTTAGCTCTACTAGACACTTCATACTCTAGACATTAATAAAGTAATATTGAATTCATATTAAAATCAAATAAGATATCAGTTTAAAATTATTGCATCTTGAAATATGGAAGCTATACTTCTGTTTTAAATACTAAATTACTCAATTCACAGTGGAAGAGTTGGAGAATTAACTCATTCATGGTTCTCTTATTAGATTGTTGATATGATATTAAAGAAGAACTAGGAAAAATGAAAACATACCCCAAATATATATAACTAGACTTGTTTTCTCAGACTCAGCTAGTCTGTACTGTCCCTTTAAGGTTGGTTGGCCAAATGGAAGGTTTAAAAACTGTTCTTTCTTCATAAGAAACTAACAGTGAAAACAGTAAATACAGTCGTCTTTCAGGTATCCATGGGGAACTGGTGCCATAACCCATGTATGCCCAAGTCCTTTATATAAAATAGTGTACTATTTGTATATAGTCTGTGTACTTCCTCTCTCATTCTTTAAATTATCTCTGGGTTGCATATAATACCTAACGTAAATGCTATGTAAATAGCTACTGTAGTGTATCATTTAGGGAATAATGACAAGAAAAAAGTCTATATATTCAGTACATTTTTTCCCAAATACATTATCTGCAGTTGGTTGAGTCCATGGACACAGAGAGCCGACTGTACCTCTTTAAGTTGATGTCTTGCTTGCAGTCTATCTCAGTTTTTACCTACTCAGGCTAATTTGCAGGTGCCTGGGATGAGTAGACAATCCATAATTTCTACCAATCAAGTAAAAGAAGGAAAGGAAACTCTGAGCTTCTCTCCCAGTTAACAGGTAGTTTGCTGTGGTTAAAATTCAGATTTTACAGCAACAAATATTAGCATTATTATTTATTATAAGTAATTGATTTGAAAGTGGGAAAATAGTTGAGTACATCATTTGAGCATTTATTTGAGCAGTTACTCAGCACAAGAGACCAACACTTAAATGTTTCTCTATAAGTTATGGCAAATCAATTTGTACTTCTATTCATTTTAACATATTTTAAGGAAAGTGTGTATATTGTTACTACTACTTGAAAATATATTTTATTCTTTGCAGTGTTTGAGCAATACACCTCCACTTACTGAGTATTTCCTCAATGATAAGTATCAAGAAGAACTGAATTTTGACAATCCCTTAGGAATGCGCGGTGAAATAGCTAAATCATACGCTGAACTTATCAAGCAAATGTGGTCTGGGAAGTTCAGCTACGTCACCCCAAGAGCATTTAAGGTTAGTGTGGTAAATACATTCTCTGTGAGACCGGTATCATCCCAAAGGGGACAAAAATTAGTTCTCGGGGGAGAGATGAAAAATACTAGCTATGACAATGATTTGTGGCTCTTCAAAGGAACATGGTACCTAAATAAGCATGTAGTATATCTGCAGTATAAAATTTCAGGGCAGGTGCCAGGTAGTTGATTAGTTTTAAAATGACTGGAATGAACCTGGGTGTAAGAGAGAAGAAAAAATGAAAAAAAAAATGAGAAATACGGGTGTGATACAAGAGTGACTACAGAGAAACAACAGTGACCATCTGCATAGCTGCATTGGACTACTATTAACTCTGGAAAATCTACTTAATTTTTTACATGGATTTAAAGAGCTAAACTTAGGCATGTCATTGAAGTCTAAGGACTTTATTTTTATGATCATTTTAAGTTTGAAAACATTAAAATGAAACTAGTTTGTAAAGCAACCACTAAACAGTGATTAAATGTATTTTCAATATAGTTCTTAAATTTATAATTTTATTCATATTTGTGAATTGGTTACTTATTAGAGTTAATACTAAGTCAGAAGTAGTTCATCATTTAAAGAATTAAGCTGAAATTTGGTTTTATAATGTTAAAAGTTTTCCTGATTAGTTATAAGGGTAAGACTTAGGTGACATTTTGAACCTTAGGAAAATAAGCACTTTTAAGCCATTATATTTACAACTAACTTAAATGGCATTCATATAGGACATTTACTAGGCAACATTTTGTTAGCTATATAGTACTACTTTTCAAAAAATAAAAAGCAACTAGTTAGCATGCATTGAGCCCTGGATTCAATCCCCTGTGTACTGAAGAGGGAAAAAAAAGCAACCAACAAATCAAAATACCCTCGTATTTATCTTCATTAGCATTCTAGACTTTTTAAAATTTATTTTATCATATAAGAGAAACTGCAGTATTTAACCTGGATGAACTTTAAACAAAGTAGTCCAAACCCATTTCTCAGCCACATCCTAATTCCAATTAGCTGCTTTTTTGCTAGATTTTCTTTCTGTAAATTTTGTGTGAATGTATTGGTTCTTCATACTACCTTTTTTTTTCTTTGTGGTATTTAGGATTGAACCCAATACTTCACAGTCAGACACATCCCCAACCCTTTTTTTATTGTTATTTTATCTATACAGTCTTACTAAATTGCCCAAGCTGGGCCCAGACTCACTGTCCTCCTGCCTCAGCCTCACAGAGGTCTAGACTACAGGTGTGTGCCACCTACCCTGCTATGGTACTGCATTTCTTTCAGTCTTACCAAAAAGTATTACTACAAACAACAGCAGAATTATATATGAACATATATATTCTGTTACTTCTGTGAAATTCATCCTCTTTTTATACACTAAACCCGTGAGAAATTTGTATATTTTTCTAGTACCCCAAAACAAAATGTTACTAACCCTTAGTCTTGAATATTTCCCAATCCTTTGTTCATAATTTTACCATATTTCCCCTTTGTTCTTGTCTCATTAATTTTGTCTATGTAATTGTTATTTTCAAAGTAATTATATGTAATAATAAGAGCAACTACAACAACTTGTATCATTGTCTGCGTGTCAGACATTTACAGGAGTCATAGGGAAGACCTGGAGCTAAGGATTAAGAACGTTGGAAACTCCTTTGACAAATAGTGAAAAAACAATGACAAGGACATTGAAGAGCCAGTAACAGTGAAGACATTTATATGTTTTTCAAGGATTCCATGTGTATATTTTATCCTAGATAAGCTTCACTGAATGCTTACTGTGAATGCAAAATAATATAATTTATTCTATTTTGTATGTGTGCAGTTTTTATAATTCACAATAGTTATTTTCCATGAAATCACCACAAACACTAAAATAACAAATACTGAGATTTTGAAAGCATAAACTTTGATTCTGCTAAGCCTCTGAAAACAACATTTTCGCCAATCAATGCTTAACTTTGTTTTGTGTGTGTTTCTGTTTAGAGACACCTGATTTAATATGGTGTTGATTCATTAATATTGAATTCACAGCGAATAGCATGTAACTATATCTGCATTTAAGATCCCTAGCCAACACATCAGGAACTAGCCTGTAGGGCCATTTTATTTTGTTTTTGTCTTTGTTTTTTTGAGACAGTGTCTCACTGTGTGGTTCACAGTGCCTTGAACTCACTATGTAATTCAAACTGGCCTTGAACTTGCTGTGATTCTCCTGCCTTAGCCTCCCAAGTGATTAGATTATAGGCACTGGCATCTTTAGAACTGTTTTGAACACAGAAATACCAACAACAAAACACACCACACCAAAAAAAAAAAGTCAGGGGAAAAGTAGCACTGATTTAACCACAAAAGAATACTTGTTTATATAATATGAAATCTAAAACAAAAAGACTATCGCCTTATTTCCTAGCTGGAAATATATACTTTGGATGACTCAAATTTTTACACAGTCTGAGTATAAATATCCACAAATGACTGCAAAAGGATCACAATTTGATTTTGTAGTTACAAATAAATTTTAATAAGTAAGCAAGTTCACAAATGCAGAATCCATAAATAGTGAGTGTGAACTGTATACTCTGCTTTTTTAACAGACGCAGGTGGGACGTTTTGCACCTCAATTCTCTGGCTACCAACAGCAAGATTGTCAAGAACTACTAGCTTTCCTGTTAGATGGGCTACATGAGGATTTGAATAGAATTAGGAAAAAACCATATATACAATTAAAAGATGCTGATGGAAGACCAGATAAGGTAAATTACATTGATACTATTACAGTATCTCTATTATGATATTTCTGTATACCTCTTTATAATCTTTGTTTTCTTTGTAGGTGGTTGCAGAAGAAGCCTGGGAAAACCATCTAAAAAGAAATGATTCTATCATAGTAGATATATTTCATGGCCTTTTTAAATCAACTTTAGTTTGTCCTGAGTGTGCTAAGATCTCAGTTACATTTGATCCTTTTTGTTACTTGACACTTCCATTGCCCATGAAGAAAGAACGTACCTTGGAAGTTTATTTAGTTAGAATGGATCCACTTACTAAACCTATGCAGGTAAATAATGATTATTTTCTTTGCACTTGTTACTTTTATTTAAAAATTAGTGTTGACTCATTATAAAAATTTAGTGTTCCATCCTCAGACACAATTTGACAATAATTTTTTATCAGTTAAGAGATTTTATAATATTTTCCATATTTTGAAAATCACTACGTCTTTTTGGAATTGTGAAAGGGTAAAAGACATGTAGAAACAAAATTCTCACTTTTTTTTTAATCAAAGTAAACTGACTACTTTGGAGGCTGAGGCAGGAGAATAGTGAGTTTGAGGCCAGCCTGAGCACTGTATCAAGAGTCTCAAAAAGAAGGGCTGGGTTATATAGTTCAGCAGGCTTATTCCCAAGTACTCCAAGAGGAAGAAAGTGAGATGTTTGGTTTACCTTACAGTGCTTTAAAAATCATAGTTTAGTTTCCACATAGATGTATATTCTTTTTTCTAGTACCGGGGATTGAACTCAGGGCCTTTACATGGAAGCTATGTCCCCAGCCCTTTTTTATTTTGAGATGAGTGTCTCACTAACTTGCCCAATTTGGGTTCAAACTCAGGATCCTCCCACCTCAGCCCTTCCACAGTGCTGGGATTATAAACATGTGCCATCATGCCCTGCTGACAGTACTGTAGTGTATTTTAATATCTATAAATGTTAGACATTTTAAGAATTTAGAGAAATGGAAATTCACTTAGACTAAAAACCTTGGCTTAATAATATGTTAATCTTTAACACTTTGAAGTTTCAAATATTGCTTAGTCTATGCAAAATCCCTGTAGTGAGCATTAACGTCAGTTGTGTATTTTGGATCATTGTACATTGGGCAAAGTGCTATATTTCCTCCCTTCTTTCTTAACCAATTTTTTAAAAAATTTGACCCCTCCCAATGAAAGTAAGTTCTTCCTTTTCTACTCCTGTTCCCCTAAATTCTATGATAGCACTTGGCAAATTTTATTTTGACAGCTTATTTTGGTCTTTTATACACTTTTGACTTCCTTGAAGATAGAGAACATATAAATCTCTGCATTTCCATTACTTAACAGCTCATTGATATTAATGCAGAAGTAATAAAAGATTTTATTCACTCATATTTTATTGGACACTTTCTGAGTAAAAAGCTTTGTTTACTAAACAAAGATATGGTTCCTATTCTAGAAAATTGTTTTCTCTAAATCCTTAGCTTAGAGTTGCAGCCAAATTGTTTATGTATGACAATCATGAAATCTATATGAAGGTTATGCTTTGAACAAAATTATGTTATTCAGGAAAGTGGGCTTACTAACAGGAACTTTTGCAGTGTTCTTAATAGGTTTTCATTTAATGTAATAAAGCCTAATGGTGAAAAATCATGTTGCTGTTGTTGTTGTTGTTGTTGTTGTTGTTGTTGTTTTTCCTGCTTCTTGTATGTGTCCTTCACTAACTTGTCAGACCTGATGCCGCCTTGTCTGGTAGTGCTGAGTACTTCACCTTACCTATAAGCATGACCAATGTACAAACTTGCTTTTACTCCTCACCAGGAAAGAATATCTGTTCACATTTTAAAATTATACCCTTTGATACTCACTTATTCACTTGCTGATAAATGCAGGGTCACGTATGTTCTTTTCAGTGGAGAGAAACTACATTGGTGCTAAACTATACTGTTACTTCTCCAGTTTGTAGTTTTCTAGATAAATGCCAGTGGAGTAAGTGTATAGAAAAATGAGCAAAAATGTGTAAAAATATGTTGCAACAAAAACTAAATGTACATGCTGTATTTCTCTACAGCAAACTTGTTAAAAGACAGTACATTCTCATGTCAATAATATAAATAATCTGTATTATGTAGTGACAGGTTGCATTCAAGTTACACATTAACCCGTAAGTTATATTCTTAATGTTCTTTTGTAATTTGACCTTTCAATCATTTTTCCAGCAATACAAATTGCATTGATTTATTTATTTTCTCACTTGATGACCAAGGACAGAAATTTGTGGAAGTTAGAGCCACCATCAGTACAGGAAAATTGAACTTTTTTCCCACACAGAACCAGTAGCAACTTAAGTACAAAATGATATCCTCATGTATAATTAGCTGACTTAGCCTACTTGGTGAGTTTTCCCATCATTGAAGTTAATTTAAGTTACAGAAGTTTATTAGTTATCAATACTGAACATATTTATATGCTGGGGTTACTGTGCCAAGTGTTAGAAGTATGAAAGTGTTTCTCGTCTAGTCCTTGTTCTCAAAAAGTTTCTTGTAGTGTATGAGAAGTACTAGGACAGGATACTAAAAAGGCTCACAGAGTAACCTACACAAATTGGTGATGATTCCTGTGATGAATCCTGAAAAATGATTATTATAAACAGGTGAAAACTAGGAAAAAAGCCACTATTATCCGAGAAAAGGACATGTACAAAAGTCTGAAGGCAAGAGAGGACATGGCTCATGCTGGTATCTTTAAGTAACAAATATGGTAAGCAGCAGTTATATCACCAAGATCTTTAATATCATTATAGGAAATTTAGACTTAGACTAGAGGAGGCATGGAAGGTTATTAAGTTTAGAGGTTATATAGCTAGACTTGTGTTTGAGAAGGAATATTCTGGAAGAGCAGAGATTAAACAGAAAAGGCTTAGATTGAAAATACTAAGACCAATGAGGAGGCTTTAGCAATGTTGATAAATGACGAGGTCTTAAACTCAAAATTAGTGTCAAGGTTTATAGTTTCTTAGAATTAGTTGAATGTGAAAACTGAAAATGTGTAAATATATTCAAAGATGATACCAAGTTTACTAGGTAGAAATTTGAGGAGATATTGGTGCCATTTGTTTCAATAGGATGTATAAGAGGAACAAGTTGAGGGGAAAAAACTTAAAATTGAGTATGATGACTAACATGGCCTAAGTATTTAAAGTTGGACACGATGACTTTGAGACTCAGCATGAACATTCCATTGAGATAATTCAGTGGGCATTAAGGTTATGTATTTCTGCACTTGAGAGCTCTGTGAAGATGGTAGTCACTAGAAGAATGGGATCACTTAAGACTAGGGTAACCCATAATTTTTTTCATATGAACCAGGAATCTCTTGAAAATAAAAGAAGCTATAATTGATAATTTTACTAAGACATTGAGTACTCTAATCCAGAACTAGTCAAAATTGTTTTTTATTAAGATTTTATTTTTAGTACATATTTGTAATACATGATGATTACATATATCATGGGGAGTTGGTACATGTACACAACAAATCTTAATTCTTTTTACATCCCCTATAACTCTCTTCCCTCCTTGCTCCTTCTATCTCTTGGTACCCTTCCCATTTGCAAAAGATCATCTCCTTTTTATTTTTTTAATTCTTTTTTTCATCCCTTTTCCCTCCCCCCTACCCCCACCCTTCATCTCTTGGTCCACTTCCCTTTCACAAAAGATCTCTCCCCCTAATTCCTAGTGTCTTTTATTTTGTTTTTTGTTTGTATTTTGTGTTTCTCATATGAAGAGAAACCATGCTATATTTAAGCTTTTGTAGCTGTTTATTTCACTTAACATTACAGTCTCAAAGTACATTTATTTTTACTACAAATGACTCAAATTAATCTTCCTTTATGACACAGTACTACTCCATTGTGTATAAATGCCACATTTTCTTTATCCATTCATCTGTTGGTGGACTTCACCAGGCCACTTTCAAGATGTAGCTATGAGTGCTACCGTAAACATGGGTAGGCATGTATCACTGTAATATGTCTAACTCTTTTGTGAAGATACCTAAGAAGGGAATAACTAGGTCTAATAGAATTTCTATTTTTAGTTTTTGAGGAATATCCATCCTGATTTCCACGGTGGTTGTAGTAATTTACATTCCTACCGACAATGTACAAGGATTCCTTTTTTTTTGTTTTTTTAAAGAGAATAGAACAAAACAAAGCAAAACAAAACAAAATAGAGTCAAACATAATATAGCATTTCAGAACAGAACACTGAAAGCTATACAGGTTTTTAACAGTGGTTATCCTAGTGTCTCTTGCTTTCTTCAAAATGGTTGTTCATACATTTACAGACTGTAAACTCAAACAAAACAAAGTAATATAAAACCAGATAAAACAAAAGAGCATTACAGGCCTTCAAGTCAGACAACAAGAAACCAGCAATGGCTATCATAATGTCCCAATTTTCAAAAGAGCTGTCCATATCTTCTCACATATTGCAATCAAATAGTAGGAAAGGGACTTAAACCAATCAAATCAAAGAATAAAAGCCCCGTTGGACTTCAGAACCTTTTCTCCATATTTATCGGGAATTTTGTATCTTATTGAGTCTTAAGGATTCCTTTTTTGCAGAGCTTTGCCAGTATTTGTTATTATTTGATTTCTTAATACAATTACTCTTTCTGAAGTAAGGTGGGATCTCAGTATTGTTTTCATTTATATTTCTCTACTGACCAAAATGTTGAACATTTTTTATGTATTTATTGGCCACTTGTACTTCTGAGAAGTGTCTGTTCATTCCACTTGCCCATTTTTGATTGGGTCTCTTTGGAATGTCATCTAATTATTTTGAGTTTTTCATATATTCTAGATAGTAGACCTTTGTCTAATGAATAGCCAGCAAATTTTTTTTTCCGACTCTGTAGGTTGTCTCTTCATTCTGTTGCTTGTTTACTTTTCTATGCACCTTTTTAATTTGATTTGATTCCAAACTGTTGATGCTATTTCTTGTACAACTGGGGTTCTATTTAGAAATTCCTTGTTTATATTATATCATCAGGAGTTTTACCTATTTTATCTTCTAGTGGGTTGTGTTTCTTTTTTAATATTTAAATCTTTGATCCATTTTGATTTTATTTTAGTGCGTGATGAGAGATACGGGTCCAGATTCAATCCTCTACATGTGTATAACTAGTTTTCCAGCACCATTTGTTAGTCTTTCATCCCACATGTTTTTGGTCCCTTTGTTTAAGATCAGATAACTGAATGTGTGTAGGATTATTTTTGCCTGTCTCTTCTGTTCCATTGATCCATGTCTTTTTTGTATCAGTACTATGCTGTTTTTACCATTGTAGCATAATATAACTTACCTGAGATTGTGATGCTTCTGCTTTGCTCTTGTTGCCCAGGATAGCTTGTGCTAGTCTAGTTTTCTCTTGATTCAGTGTGAATTTTAGGATTTTCTTTAGTTTTATGAGGAATGCTAATGCTATTTTAATTGGGACTGTTTTAAATCTGCGTATCACTTTTAAAAGTGGGGCTATTTTGACAGTATTCCTTTTACCTATCCAGGAACAGGGGATATCTTTCCATTTTCTGATGTTTTTTCAATCTCCTTTTTCACGGTGTGATAATTTTTGCTGTAGAGGTCTTTCATTTAGTTGGTTAGGTTAATTTCTAAGTATTTAATTTTTCTCAATTCTATCGTGAATTGTACTTTCTCATTTCTCATTGCATTCATTACTGGTGTACGGGAATATTTGATTTTTGTGTGTTGATTTTGTATCCTGCCATGGTACTGATTTTGGTTATTTAGGAGTGTTCTGGTGCAATATTTGGATCTTTTTGTGTAGAGGATCATGTCATCTGCAAACAGTGATAATATGACTTCTTTCTTTCCCGTACATATTTCTTTTTCTTGCCTGATTGCTCTAATATTTTGTGTACTAGACTGAACAGGAGTAGTGATAATGGGCATTCTTGTGTTGTTCCTGATTTTAGAAGGAAGGCTTTCAGCTTTTCCCCACTCAATATGATGGTGGCAGTTGGTTTGTCATAAATGGCTTTCATCAGATTGAGATAAGGTACCTCTGTACCTATTTTCTTCAGGATGTTCATCATGAATGGATGTTGGATTTTATCAAAGTCTTTTTCTGTGCCTAATGAGATGATTCATGGAATTTTTATCCTTTCCTCTCTTTGTGTGATATATCACAGTTGTTAACTAGTCTGAGAAGTATACATAGGATTGAGAAGAAGGTCAGGGACAAAACTCTGAGAGGTAGAGCTATGGATGTGTCTCAGTTATAAAGTATTTGCCTAACCTGCCTAAGGCCCTGGAATTCACCAATAGAAGTACAAAACTTAAATAAATTGCTAACATAAACTAGGACTAGTAGCTGGGCACTGTACCGTGTGCCTGTAATCCCAGCTTCTCCGTAGGCTGGGTCAGGAGGATTACAAGTTCAAAACCAGCTAGGGCAACACAGCAAGATACTGTATCCAAAAAAAATAATAATAATAATATAAAATGAAGATCAATATGACAGCCTCAAAAAAATATTATTATACCATAAAAGAATTAAGTAGTAGTGTTATAAAAGAACATTTTTAAAGAATCACATTGTCAGTGGTCGTGATGAAGAAATATCAGTAAAATCAAGACTGATGAAGATTGAGATATTTAAATGTTGGTAACCTCGGAAATACATTAAAGGGTTGAAGACAAGCCAGAAAGTGAGTTGAGAATTAAATAGGAAGTCAGAAAGTTATAAAAATCAGTATAGACGGACTTAACAGAGTTACTGATAATAGAGAAGAGAGGAAGATAATTAAAGGGAATTATTAGAGGAAAACTAATAAAGGACTTTGCTTTGTTTTATGAAAAACAAAATTTCAAAATCAAATAAGAGAAAACAGTAGTTACTACATTGTGTATTGTTATCTTCAAAGTAGTTTCTCAGTAGAAAGCATAAACCAAAAAGATTCTCACAAAAAAAGAGACAAATGATAACAAATCTTTTCAGTGAACTAAGATAAACTAGTCATATGAATGAAACCAGTTGCATGTCTATTAAAATACAGTGGAATTTGTAATTTAGGGAAGTATTTGAACTTCTCCCTATTTCCTACTTATCTCTTCTGTTTTGTTCTTTGTATTTTTGTCTTTTTGAAAGACATATATATCCAAATGCTTATGCAAAGGGGTTAAGATGAAATGGAAGAAAGGATAATTGTTAAGTTTAGTTTTCAGAAAAAGCATAAGATCGAAATCGGAGCAAAGCTGCTAGAGTTAGCTTGGAATGAAAAGAGAGGTAATCTGTCTTCCCATGTGTTGCAAGAGACAGAAAAAAACAACTTGTATTGATTCCAGTCTCTAACAGGACAAGAATTTGAGAAAATTTTCCAACTGAGTGACTTCTATTTTTTTTGGCAATAAGGGTGTTCTAATGGTGAAGGAGAAAGTAATAAAATAGGAAGCTATAGAATGGTGAAGATTTTTAAAAGTAATTGAGGGAAAAGATAGAAGCAAATAAGTGATACACAGAATTATTCCTGGGTGATGTTGAAAGATCAGCTGAGATTGGGCACTATAGGATTTGTAGCACCCGGGCTGCTAAAGTTGAGAAATTTTCTCCAGCATATCTGAACAGCTCTGAAAAGGTTCAACTACAGTAGAACTTAGTAACAAAGACATTAAAGGATTTCAGTTGTATAGTAGAAGTGGGTCTAGATGGAAGTGTATGAAAGCAGGAGGGGGAAATCTAATGTTACAAGGACTACAAATCTCAACGTGAGCCAAGAATAAATAAGAATGTGTTCCTGGGAGAAGCAAGAAGTAATGGCTAGAAACCAACCTTGTTAAAGTTTAAGGTATCAGTTGAAATGAAACAGTTTTACCTAATGACAAAGTCCAGGAAGTTGACTACAAGTAGAGGTGTTTGAATTAAGAAGTCAAGGAACAATAAAGCTAGAAAATACCCATTTGGACACTTACCCTGGATATAGCAAGATTAGAGACAGACATTCTGAGCCAAATGAAGACATTCTCATCTACCCAGTGTTTTGTCCATGGTAATAAAATCATTACAATGTTTTTGTTTTTTAGTACAAAGTGGTTGTCCCCAAAATTGGAAATATACTAGATCTTTGTACAGCATTGTCTGGTTTATCAGGAGTACCTGCAGATAAGGTAAGATGTTTCTGGGGTTGAAATATATAAATTGATGTTCAGTTTTCAGTGTTGTGAAATCAGCTTAATAGAAATTTGTTTCCTTTTAGATGATAGTTACTGATATATACAATCATAGATTTCACAGAATATTCGCTGTGGATGAAAACCTTAGTAGTATTATGGAACGGGATGATATTTATGTGTAAGTATAAAATTTATCGCACAAAATGTTGAGAAAAAATAAAATTTTGGGAATTCACAGTCAATTTTTTCCTTGTAGATTTGAAATTAATATCAATAGGACAGAAGATACAGAGCATGTGATTATTCCTGTTTGCCTAAGAGAAAAATTTAGACACTCAAGTTATACCCACCATACTGGTTCTTCACTTTTTGGTCAGCCTTTTCTTATGGCTGTACCACGAAACAATACAGAAGATAAGCTTTATAATCTTCTCCTTTTGAGAATGTGGTAAGTGCCTGACAATTCCATATTTAAAAAATAAATATGGAAATAAAAGTAAACATGTAAGACACTACCAGTATGTTATTAAATAAGTCCGTATTTCCACAGCTTTGTTTAGATAAGTAGCAGTTTTAAAAATCAGACTATAGGGGTTAAGGATATAGCTCAGTGGCAGAGCACATTCCTAGTATGTGTGAAGGCCTGGATTTGATCCTTTGCACCACAGAGAAAGAAGAAGAAGGATAGGAACCAGATTATAGCCTAAACCACTTTACAGATCATATAAGACATGTAACTGAGGTAATACCAAATCCAGGAAACATGTAGTCTTTTAGCTGTTTTATACCAAAAGTTTCCAGTTGAAAAGGAATAGGAATTTGTTGTAACTACAAGCTATGCTTTATTTCTTTATCTACCAATTTAATTATTTAAAAGGATACATTTTCATGATTGACAGTAAAGTAGCTTGCTTTTTTTGCCTTCTAAAAACTTTCAATTGAATTGTAATTACAAGTACCGTTTCATCCCTTTTAATTTTTGTAGCTGATGTGTTTAGTTTTATTTCTTGTATACCCAATTGTTGTAGTTCCATGATGTGTGCATAAAGATCACAGTAACTTTTGTGTTTCATTGCCAGCATCAACAAAAAAAATTTTAAGCACATTATACAAATATAAGTATTCTTAATAATACATGAGAGACTTTTTAAAAAATATTTTAATTGAGAAATGATTTGCAACAAACTTATCATAATAAAGATGTGAAAATCTAGAAGTAATAAATCTGTATAGGTAAACAAAACATAAATTACTAATGAGTTGTACATATGGTGCTACATCATAAACTTGAATTTATTTTTTAATCTAATTGACCACTGTTACTGCATCAGGGTTTTTGTTTTGTTGACAAAGTGGAAAATTTTGTTTTTTAAACCTTTGTTTGTAGTGCTGAGCTTGTTTGATTTCTTATTTAAGCCGATACGTCAAAATATCTACTGAAACTGAAGAAACTGAAGGATCCCTACATTGCTGTAAGGACCAAAATATTAATGGAAATGGCCCAAATGGCATACATGAAGAAGGCTCACCAAGTAAGACTTTCCTGTTAAATTATAGAAGCATTTCCATTAGATTATTGCCTCAGAGAAAAAGTTAAGGTGATGGAGATTATGGAACAAAATAATATCTGCATACCTGGGAAAAGTAATATAATAAATTTTAAATGTAATGCTGAGTTTATTTAAAACTCTAATATCTAAAATTAGGTGAAATGGAAACAGATGAACCGGATGATGAATCCAGCCAGGATCAAGAACTTCCCTCAGAAAATGAGAACAGCCAGTCTGAAGATTCAGTTGGAGGAGATAATGATTCTGAAAATGGATTATGTACTGAGGAAACTTGCAAAGGTCAACTCATGGGACACAAAGAACGATTATTTACATTCCAGTTCAACAATTTAGGCAATACTGATATCAACTATATCAAAGATGATATCAGGCACATAAGATTTGATGACAGGCAGCTTAGGCTTGATGGTAAGTATTTGTGAAAAATGGCTTGAACTCTCAGTGTGTGAAAATTTTAAGTGAAATCCATGAAGTATAGCCTTATCATGAAAAACACCATTAATTAATTTATTTGAAATTTTAAGTCTTAATATTCAAATGAACTAAAACACGTATCAGTGTTTATTGAAGAGAGGTTGCATTTCAAGCTTAAGCTCTGTATCTTTTTTTTAACTCTCAGATTATTTCAGTGATTTGGTAATGGCTATATGCCCTAATCACTTAGGATTACTTCTTTTTATTCTGGTATATATCCTAACATTAATTTTAACACTAAGACATATTAAATTTTAAAGAAAAAATATGTTTTCCACCTTAGAAAGATCTTTTCTTGCTTTGGATTGGGATCCTGAATTGAAAAAAAGATACTTTGATGAAAATGCTGCTGAGGTAAGTCATCACTTACTACTTCTTTACCTTTTATTGATCTAGTTTGATTAGTAGAGTTAATCATTGTTTTTATTACGTTGTTTTGCTTTTATCAGATATGTTTATTTTGCCAGTAAAAAGTTGATCATAAACTTTTTTTTTTCCTCCTGTTTACTATTATCCATGTAGATTTATTTTGGAGTTACTAAGAAGTGATATATAAATCTCAGCTTATGTAAGCTTTATGATTCTTTTGAGAAAGTTTAGGAGTTTTCATTATTATTCATAGTAAAATGGTATCACTAAAATGAGTTTTGTTTCATTTGTTCTCTTAACTCAAGAAATACTTCTCTTTAGGATTTTGAAAAACATGAAAGCGTGGAATATAAACCTCCTAAAAAACCTTTTGTGAAGTTAAAAGATTGCATTGAACTTTTTACGACAAAAGAAAAACTAGGTGCTGAAGATCCTTGGTAAGAAACAAAGTTAAATAGTTGTTTCTAATTATTTTCTTACTACTTTAAATCAGCACTTCCCTCAGTTGTATTAAGAGTAATGAGAATATTTTTAGAAATAGTGTTATAGTGTTAAGCTTTAATCTCATTACTTTAATTTCCCTTGTAGCCATTTTACTGTTGGTAATTAAGTCTCACAGGAATTTTTAGCTGCACAACCATTTTAAAACAAGCTTTTTAAGAAAAATACAATGAAACATTTTGTAGTGACCTTCCATTGGAGCCCAGAAGTTTTGAGATTTCCTAATACTTACATCTCCATGCACATCTGTGATACCTATGTCTTTTTACCATACTGAAATGTAAATAAATGTGACCCTCAATATTTCTTTCAATTTTTTTTTGCATATTAATTTATAATGGTTAGAAGTTATTTGAGAAATGTACTGAAAGTAAAAATAGAGTTGCTTTCAAGCTGGCGTACAGTAATTACTGAAAAAAAATGTAGACTTTCCCAAAGTATTTGGATTTTTTTTGGTTACTGCTTTTATTAATGGAAGTTGATTGCTGTTTGTACCTCTATCAAGCTTTAAATATTTCTTTCTGTTTGTAGGTATTGTCCAAATTGTAAAGAACATCAGCAAGCCACAAAGAAATTGGATTTATGGTCCCTTCCTCCAGTTCTTGTGGTACATCTCAAACGATTTTCTTACAGTCGATACATGAGAGACAAGTTGGATACATTAGTTGATTTTCCTATCAGGTAAATTTAAATTGTATTTAATAAACATCAAGCATCCTTTTTCAAACTTATTTCATGCTTTTTGTTGTACCTTAATATTAACATCCAGTATCACTGGATTGAATTTCAGTTTTTGAGTAGTTCCAACAATTTGTAAGGACCAGAATTTTATACCTGTATGCTTTCTTAGAGAATTCTAAGACCAAAGAGAAAGTATACTTTTTAAAAAAAACAAAAAGTATAACTCAGTCTTTGTTATATAACCTTTTGCATTCATCAGCCTCACTTGTAATTGGAAGATACTTTATCAACATAGTAGTTTTGTTTTTCCTAGGAATTATTTCATCATTTCTCATCAGTAATTCCTCATGTGTTTTTCTAAAAAGGAATAAAGTAATACAAAAGTAGAATAATGGAAGTGTTTAGAAAGATGATATTATAATGAAGTAAATCATCCTGACTTGCATTATCCTTAGTTTTCTTATTGCACAGTATGACATCATATTTGTAAAAAGACATAAAGATATCTAGAGACAACATGTTTGTAGTGTCTTGTTTAGCTTTCACTGAACACAGTTGAGAATTCAGAAAAACAGGAAATAACATCATATTCTCTTTCACATAGTCATTTAACAAGAGGAACTTCATCACACAATATTTTTCAACAAGAATTTAGTAGTATATCCTTGTAAAAAGAACATATAAAAGTGTTCTTTTTGTTTTTTATCATACTTATGCACCAAAATTTACTTGTAGTAGACAAATACTGAAGACGAATGTGTGTATATAAACGTGATTGGAAGGATATAGATGATGTAAAATTGAAAATATTTGTTGGAGCCATACATGGTGGCACATACCTATCATTATTCTGGCAGGGTAAGCTAGAAGGGTCACAAGTTCAAGCCCAGCCTATGAAACTTAGGAAAAAAAAAATCTTTTGCAAAATGAAAACTTAATTAAAATATTCATTGGGTCACTTATTACTGAGCAAAAAAAAGGGGAGGGGGCTTATTTTCTCTTTAAAAAACTGAGCCATTAAATTTTTCAAGAATATAGTATTTGATAATGCAAATACAAGAAAGATAGACTCTGTTAAAGACATTTGATCTTTTGTTTTCCTTTGATACTGAAGATTGAACTGAAGGCCTTCATACTGAGCTGTATCCCCAGCCCTCTTTACCTTGTCTCTCTAAGTTGCTAAATTGCCCAAACTGGATTCTAACTCATGATCCTCTTGCCTTAGCCTGCCCAAGTATTAGGATTGCAGGCATATGCCCGCATCCCCCACAGTCATTGTTCGTACATTCGGCTAACTAAAAAGCAGTAATAATTTCAAATATCAAATATGTCTCTGCTGGGCATAGTAGTGCACACCTGAAATCCCAGCACTTTGGGAAGCTGAGGCAGAAAAATTGCAAGTTTGAGCCCAACATGGGCAACTTAGATATCATAGGGAGACCTTGTATCAAAAAATTCTTAAAGTAAGGGCTGGAAATGTAGTTTAGTGTAAAGGCCCTGAACTCAATCCCCAGTATTGTAATGGGGGAGAAAAACAATGACTAGAAATAACATTGAACTGTTCACAAGATGGTTGTGTTCCAGATTCATACACAATAGATTATGAACAGTCAGTTGCATTCAAAGGATGTTGCCCATCTCTGCCATACAGGTTATCAAAGTCAAGAAAATCTTGGAGGAAATTAGGCTTTAATGTATTTAAATTCTTAAAAATTTCTAAGGGAGTTATTTTTTACTATCGCTTTGTTTTTCCTTATGTAAAGCTTCCCTGGAAATCATTTTAAAATAAAAAGAATCCATTGGCCTCAGATAGTGTAAATGCTAGTGATTGTTTTTCCTTGTGTAATGAATGGTAAATGTATTTGCATGAAAAATACTAATTTGCATCACAATGTCATTGAAACATTTTTAAATTCTCAGCCCCTAAACAAAATTTTGCCAAAACATTCAAATCTCAACGGTACATATATGACGTGTTTCATAAGTTATTTGGCCCTTGATAATTTGTTCAGTGATAAATCAGTGAGTATCAACACTGGCTGAAGGGAGTAGAATTCATTACTTTTTTTTTTTTTTTTTTGAGCAGGATATATTTATTGAGAGAAAGCTTCTGTCTGAGAGAGAGACAAAAGGGGTCCTGAGTGGGTTGCCAAAGATTCTGGCTTTTTGAGAGACTTTTACAGAGTAAAACCATGAGGTGAGGTGGGTCCAAGTTGGAGAAAACTTGGGAACTCATAAGCAAACAGGAATGAGGTGGGACAGAACTATGGTCAACCAATAAGATTAATTGTTCAGGTAAAAATTGACCAAATCAGGGACGGATAGGGAAGTGAGTCATGAAGCAAGTGACTCTTCCTATAGGGGATTGGGATGGTCAAGGTAATCCATACCTATTTAGAATGTTAATCCCTGATGTTTCTACTTAGGGTGTGGTTGTATTTGTTTTGCCTTTTGTCTTGAGATCTGGTTTATAGCGGGAGGTGTCTGTCTCCTTCAAGGTCACAAGACATCTTTCTCGAGGGCCTGGCCCTATCTGACTGCCTATAATATTTCTAACTAACTCAGCTGCCTGTAACATTCCCCGCTCTGAAGAAGTATCCCGAACTGCCCTGAGGGAGAAGTGGGTGATGACCGATCCGGCTTCTTCAGGGTGAAAGGGGTCGTAGTTGTTGATTGGCAGTCAGAGATATTCTACAGAGGGTTTATCTAAATGCCCTCGATAGACACCAGACCGTTCCATCTTGGATGGGCCTACAGCTCTAAGTCTGGAGGAGACAAAACCAAAGAAACAATTAAGTATACATGGCCCAAATAATAGAATCAACAGAATAATTATGAGTATAGTTAAAAGAGATTTCTACCAAGAGAAGCTGGTAATTGCTTCCCATAAGGAGGAAAAGGATAGGGTTCAGGAAATTTTAGAATCTGACATGTCATTAATTTGTTACCTAATATCTTGAACAGCTATTGAGATATTAGCAAAATGATCAGGAATGTACACAGCATTCAGCTTTTACAATTGCACAAGTACCTCCTATGCTGTTGGATTACCTGTCCTATTAATTTTATCTTTTTATTTAGGAGAGAGAGACCAGCTGCAGTATTAGTAATCCTCTCTTAATCAGATCTTAAAGGATATTGCCTTTGGTGAAGAAAAATAGTAGAATCTCTGAGATGTATCTGTACTGGAGCC
>RJWT010000273.1:0-76209 GCA_004365215.1 Cuniculus paca | reverse complement strand
CAGTCGGTCATAGCCGACTTGCGTGCTTCATGCTCACAAGTCTAACAGGAAGGAATGTTGTTCTTGAAGTTAAGAGGATGTAGACCCTAACACAAATCAAACATGAAATGTAAAACTGAAAATTAACAATCACAGATAAAAGGTTTGATATTTATCCAGCGCACTTTAATAGTCTGAAAGCAAGTTGTCAGCGTTTCAGTTGTTTGTAACAGCTTCATTAAGATATGATTAACATACATACCATTTACCATCAAAGTGCGTAATTCAATGGTTTTAGTACAGTCACACAGAGTATCACAATTTTAAAAAGTCTTCTCACCTCAGAAAGAAACAACTCCAAAAATACTTTGAGCTACTACTACCTCAAGACCCTGTTGTTCACCCCTACCTTCTACGTATCTCCTAAACAACAACTAAACTACTTCCTTCTTCCACCTTTTGCCTATTCTGGACATTTCATGCTGAAGGCATTACACAAAGTATGGTCTTTGGTGTCTGGTTCTTTCACCAATCATATGTGTTCAAGGAATTATGCACACTATAGCAAGTGTTAGTGTTCATGAATTTTTAGAGGTGAATAACCCATTGTATGGATATAACACAATTTTGTTTTCCATTTATCAGTTGATACGCAATTGGGATTGTTTCCACCCTTAGGCTATTATGAGTAGTGTACTATAAACATTCATGTGGGAGTTTTTGTTTTTTAACTTCTTTTGGCTTTTTTGAGACAGTCTTGCTATGCAGACAGGCTGGTCTTGAGCTCACTATATAGCCCAGGCTGGCCTCAAACTCACAGTAATCCTGCCTCAGCCTCCCAAGTGCTAGAATTACAGGCATATACCACCATGCCTGGAATCATGTGTTAGTTTTTATGAAAATATGTTTTAATTTCTCTTTGAAATGTACCTAGGAGTAGGATTTGGGATTATTCAGTAACTCTGTTTATTGTTTTTAAAAACTACCAGCTTATTCTCCAAAATGACTTCATCATTTTACATTCCCACCAGCAGGATACAAAAGTTCTTATTCCTTCACATCCTAGTCAGTAGCTGTTATTAGCCAACATTTTGACTAAAGCCATCCTAGTTCATGTGAAGTACCATCTCATTTGGGTTCTGGTTTGCATTTATGATTCTAAATTATTTAACTTAATAATTAAAATAATTTAACAATTTAAATTATTGACTATCCTTTGATGACATTATATGCATCTTTGCATACTGTACTTAATGACCATTTATATATCTTCTTTGAAAATGTACTTTTCTTGTGCATGTTGACTATTTTTATACCTTCCTTAGAGAAATGTCTATCTGTATGCTGGGCTCCTTCTAATTGTGTTGTGTTTTCATTATTGAGTTAAAAAGAGTTCCTGATATTTTCCAGATAAATCATTTATCAGATACATAATTTGTAACATTTTTTTCAACAACATTGATTGTCTTTTCACTTTCATGATATTGCCTTCTGAGGCATAAGCACTTTAAAATTTGAGTAAGTACAAATTTGTTCATTTTTTTTTTGCTTATATTTTGCTTATTTTAGCTTTGTGCTGTCATGTGTATACATGTTTATAATCATTCTATATTCCTGGTAAATTGACCATTTAATAATTATTAAATGCCCCCCACTTAAACTGAGTAATAAAGTCTTCTAAAGTCTACTTTATCTGATATTTGTATAACCACTCCAACTTTCTAATTGTTCAATTAGTTTTTGCCCCTGAGAAAGGATTCTCTTTGGATTGTGACTATATTGTTTGACTTAACAACTTGATCATCATTGTTTGCCTATCTTAAGACCAACTGAATTTTTACCAGGTCTGTATTGTCCTTGAAGAACTTCATTTTAAAAAAATCATTTGGCCCTCAGACTAATGAACTCATAATCTTCAGCTACAGAGTACAACTATTTGCATATTACCAAAGTCTCTGGATGATTCTTATTTCTACTGGCATTTGACAGCAATTGTGCTAAAGATTTAATATGCTTAATTTTTTATGGAACTTTTGTTTATGGGAGTTGCACCTTGTGATTTTCTGTTTGGGATCCTTTAGTCAACTCCCTTTCCATTCAGGAACAAACCTACATTCAGCAAGTAAAGAGCAGAAGTAGTCTCTGCCCACTGCAAGTACTCAAGAAATGCAGAAGGTAAACAGCGTTCTAAGCAGGGGCCTATTAGAAGTGTGAAATAAACTAGCTCAGTTGGAGAACTATCATCAACTAGATTATAAATTGTGTGGGTCAGAGACCAAATATGTTACTGTAAAGGTATACCGAGCCAGATCATCGTGCAAAAACCAAAAACATTTAGAAGATATTCTGTAAATAATGCCTTTTGAAAGATTAATTTATTGGCAAATTGATGGTATATGTCTCTAAATATCCTACAGAACATCAGGCCACAGTTTAAACACAAATGGAAACACAATGGAGAATAAATAATAAAGATGCTAATGGGATAAAAATCAACCAACTTGGTTGACAATGAAAGGAAAGGGAGTTTACTATTATGATGCAGGGTCTCCTTACATGTTTTGGATAACAGTAGACTTATTAACTCAAATTTGCACTGAAAAGACTTAGTAAACCCAAAGACTGAGCTTAAAAATAAAGGCGGGTCCACTTTTTTTGGATTCCTCAGAAAAAACTAGAACTTTTTGGATATACCAGTTAGTGTTAAGTAAGATTGCTTGATTGATGTTCTTTACTTTTATAAGTATGATATAAATTTTATTCCTTTTTTATTATTTGGAATAGTCACTTGTTGCTGTAAAGAAATTACCCTGAGACTTGCAAGCTTAATACAGAAAAAATATTTTGAATCTCAGAGTTTCTTGGGGTTAGGAATTCAGGAACAATTTAGGTGCAGCTATCTGCCCGGAGGCCTTCACAAAACTGCAGTCAGAATGTCAGTTGAGGCCATAGTTTTGAAGTAGGACTGGAGAACCTTCTTGAAGATGCTCATGCACGACTGATGAGTTGATGCTGGTGGATGGTGAAAGGACATAGTTATTCACCATCTAATTAGAATGTAGATTCCAGCTTCTGAGAGGAGGAGAGTGAAAAATTTGGTGGATACACCTCATTTTAAAATTTCTACATTCTGTGTTTAGATTCCACATTGAAATACTTTATGTGAACAATCTAAAAATCTTGATACTTGGTTCTTTCCCTCAAAGAACTGGAACATAACCCAGATCACTCTAAACATACTTATTTGAATTACAAACAAAAATAGATGAACTATTCATGTAAAAATATTTTCAGGGGTCTAAACACAAACTGAGAGGGATTTACAGATGTTCTGGTGATGAAAACATAACAGAAAAAGATTCCCATCAAATATGATGAACAGAACCACCAAAACCTCCTTGTTTTTGAAGCTTTTCCACACTGACCTCCATTTTTAATTATTACTTCACTGAGCCCACCACGTATCACATTTTACAGTTAAACTGGTTACAGAATTATTTATTTCATTATATATCGATAGACCTGACTCAGTGACTTAAAACAAAAGCAGTTTATTATTTCTCACATCTGTTGTTTGCTGGACAGTTCTGGCTTGGGATGGTTTCTCTCCAGACGTGATGGTCTAATTTGGCCCTGCTCAAAGTCTGGAGATGCAGACAGCATAGCTAAAATGTTTCACTCTCTCTGCATTTGCAGCCTTTCCTCTTCCTGGAAGACCACAGACTTCTTTACTTTGAGCTCGCAGGGTTCCCAACGGTGAGAGAGGTTGAGTTCAGGTGTACTTGGACTTTTCAATCCTTTGCTTATCAAGTTCTGTGCACACCTCCAGATTCAGTGATTGGAGAACTCAAGTACACCACTCAAGAGAACCGACAATGTCCCACAGCAACATGACATACATACAGGAAGGGGAGAAGTTTTTAATTTTCAAATACACCATTATTCCTGGCTTATGTATTACAATTTTGTTTGTGCTTTTTTTTTTTTTTTTACTTTTAGCCTTCTAGAATTTAAGGAATACCTGCAACAATCAATGGTGAAACATTTCCCTGACCACAAATTCAAGAAATGGTTCCCTAACTTGGTAAATTCTAGTTTTGCCCTCAGTTTTCTGATGATACAAACTTATTCTCTCCCTGCCTTATGCTTTAACATGTCTCTTCTCTGCCATACACCTAGCACATAGGTGAGCAAATAGTGGGCTCACTTGGTTATTTTCTATGAAATGATACACAATTCCTGGATTCCGTTGTATTGTCTTCAAAGCTGTTACAAACAAATGTCTATCTACTCAGATTAATCAGTCCTCAAATTTCCTGCCTCTAGGATTAATGCATAATATGTGTAACCATTTTTCACTTCCTTGATGATGTGATAATACTAGCAAATACCTAGGCACACTGGTCATTTCAGTGCTTTGTAGCTTATTAATGAGATCATACTGGGTTCCATTAGGATTTTAATTATGTTATTTTTTCCCTTTTGCTTCCAGCTTGTTTGGGCTAATAAAATTACCCACAGCTGCTTCAGGTTGGTCATTCCTTCTAGGATAAAAACCATATGGAATGCTTACAACAGGTGCTTGGTACTTGACCAGCTTCGTGGTATTAAATGAGTTTGACCTGTGGCACCTAACATTGGGTCACTAGGCTACAGATGTGTTTATTAGAATTGGAAAATTGCCTCTCATGTTGCAAGGACTAAGGGACAATGTTAAAAACTTTTGCTTTCATTTAAGAATTTTCTCAGTCGATGTGAAACTACAGGCTGGAAAACTTGGAACCACTGCTAGTATTTAAACTCCCAATTGAGTAGGGAGAAAACAAGTCAAGGGTCCCTCAGCTCTCATATTACCATAATGTTGGGCATGTTATTCTGTCAACCAACGAGCACAGAATGGAATTGTTATTGTCCAGGAAAGCCTGCCGTAATGAATTTTTACACCCTTAAAGAGGTACTTGGAGGAACTGGAGAATATCCAGAGAAAAGCAATTAGGGAAAAAAATTAATGCCGGGAGTTTTCAGAGGAGTTAAGGCTACTTAACCTAGAGGGAAAAATAAGTCTGAGACGTTTCCACATTAATGAATTTAGATTATAAAGGAGGTATTGAGCAGCTGTTCTCTGACTCTACAGAGCTCTGAAGTAAAGAAAAATGAGTCTTCACAGGCAACCAAAGATATATCAATAAAATTTAACCCCCAAATTTTGACTTTAAGGGTTGTTAGTGAATGGTATCAAATCTACTTAGTATCAAAGAATGAAACAAAAAAATTATTCTCCTGGTTTTACAGCATATTATTCTGCTCCAAGGATGGTAGATAGATTCTCTTTCTTCCTTTGTGGACCAATATTGTGGATCTCCTTATGTCTCAGACAATGTGTGTGCAGGATTATGAGGAAACATGGTCTCTTTCTCCAGGTTTCTCCCTAGATAGCACTCCTTGTCCATCCCAGTTTCATGCTATGCATTGTACCCAGTGGTTTCCAATCTCCTGCTGAATCAAACATTTGTCTGACCTCTTGACCAGAACAGTTTCAGGAAAATATACCTGTAGGTTCAAAGCAAAATTATGTCAAGCATTGATTATACAGAGGCCTGTAAGAATATTAAAGTTTATATTTCCATCAAAGAAGTACAAAGGAAAATAGAAGGTCTTTGTATTCTTTCTAAAATGCGATGTAACAGACTACCTTGTATCTTTAGATGCTCATTTTAATTCATTCAACATCATTAGCTTTGAAGAACAAAACTGATGATTCCTCGCCCAGGGAGATCATTTCGTGTATAGGTATTGCCAGCCACATGGAAGACTGAGTGAGACAGAATGTATGAACTCAGTGAATTTCTTAGGAAAAAATACAACCCCCCAAAATATGAGAATATCGATCAAAAATTATTAGGATTATGTGAATCCTCAAATCTGAAAACATATCGTGCCTTTTGCTAAACACACAAAACTATCTTCTATTTGTTTCAATATAGGGCCCAGAACTAAGATCAAATTATAAACTCAAAAAGAGATATTTTCTAGGACTTAGGATAAAGACACAAATTGTATCAAATTCCTTTATAAATGCTTATTCAGAATTCTAAAGTAATTAATGTGTTATAATAATATGTTAATGCAAATATGTTAAGTGCTTGAGATTTTTTTCCAGAATGTTAAAAAAGTAGTCCTGCTCATATGGCATACAGTTTGCTCAGAACAATCAATATCTTTCTTCAAAGTATTATGTGCACATAATTCTATTTCTAATTTTCAATTGAAAACAGATGTTACTTTAATTCGACAGGTATTTATCACATGTTTAACAAGTGACTACAGAAAATCACAGAGTCAATTCTATGTGAAATGTAAAGATGAGTAAGACATAGTCTGTACCCTCAGGTAGTTTACAGTCTTACAGAGGATCCAAAAATATTCCAAATTTATGATTGTTCTATTCACTGTGTAAAAAGACAAGCATGATTAAAAGCCACATATTAGGACTCAACAATGCAATTAGTGAAATTGGCTTAGGAAAATAAACTCTTCAGGAAAGGGAGACTATATTGCTTCACAAACTGTAAATTCCACAGGTATTAGTAGTTTCAGGCTGACCAGAGTTCGAGCATTCAAATCATATGATGAGAAACCTGTATTTGGCTAATTCTTGGGTCCTCTGCCCACAGTGGCTTAATTCTCAGACAGGATCTAGTATGTGACTGCTACCAGTTTTAGACTTACAACTTACCAGATTGTCAGCCCCAGAGATAAGCAAGCTTTTTCAGAATAGTCCCTGCAGCCAACCAGTGGCACTGATTTTCTACATTTATTTACTTAATATTAAGCACATATGAAATGCTACACAATGCTCTGAGCACTGAGGATACCATATAGAACAAAACAGACAAAGTTCTTGCCCTTATGAAATTCAAGTTCTGGTGGGGAAACCATACACTAAACTGATATAGAAGTTGTGTAAAGGTTCAGGGATATAACTCAGCGGCACAAGCATCTTCTTGGCAACCGCGAGGTCGTGAGTTTGATCCCTGGCACAAAAAAAAAAGCATTAAAAAAACGAGATTATTATGTAAATTTATTTATGATAAAGTCTATACAGAAAACTAAAACAAAGTAAAGGATAGCAAGAGACACCTCCTCAGCTGTGTCAACTGTACATTCTCATTTGTGGGGCTGAAACATGTCACTATTCTTTATCAAAGAAAGGTTCTCAACCCAATATACATCATTCATGAGAAAGAATATGGAAAAAATATCTCTCTTCAGTGAAACTTGAGACCTTGCTACAAGTAGGAGGCATGGCTTCTCAGCTGGCAAAACTAACAGAAGTGCACTGGTTATAAAAGTCAATGTAAAACCTTCTCACTAGCATGAGATAATTCATGCAGATAGGAGACTGATTAAAAATCATACAGTCCATGTGTGAGTGCCCCACCTGAAATATGCCACACAAGATGGGTGAGATTGCAACAAAGAGCCAGGCATGGAGGCACCTGCCTATAATTCCAGCTCTCTAGGAGGATGAGGCAAAAGGATCACAAGTTCAACTCCTGCAAGGACAATTTACTGACTCAGCTACTAGCTAAATAAACAATAAAAAGGGTTAAGAATGTAGCTCAGTATGAAGTCCACAGTACTGGAAAAAAAGATTGAAACAAAGATCAGGGAAGAAAGTAAAGCAACTGTAAAGAAACATGAGGTAGAAGAATTTGGTGTTTGCAGGAGTGTGAATGTTGAGAGTGAGTACACACTTGTAAATAAAGGTGCCATTGCACTGTAAAGCCCTTGAAACATTTGTTTAGTAGCAAGAAGAATATTGAAACGTTTGAGAGGGGTATACCATATGGGTATTTGTTTTAGGAAAATTAAACTTACACTAGTGACAGAGTTGAGTGGAAGAAAGAAGCAGAGGAAGTAGAATTTGGTTTGGAAACCTATTGCAGTGGTCCAGGTAATAGAT
Source organism: Cuniculus paca (assembly GCA_004365215.1). Taxonomy (NCBI): domain Eukaryota; kingdom Metazoa; phylum Chordata; class Mammalia; order Rodentia; family Cuniculidae; genus Cuniculus; species Cuniculus paca. The sequence goes on along the minus strand of RJWT010000273.1, from coordinate 68,264 downwards.
CTAAAACTGGAAATGAGATATTATCATGAATAAGTGAGATGGAATCCTTCCTAAATTTCAAGTCTGGGTCATTGGGGCAATGCTGCTGACATTATCACAATACAGAAGGCAAGAGTGCGGATGGAACTGGACAAAAGAACTGGTAGAAAATTAGCAATGTGATATATGGAGGTAGTGGTTTCGCCAGAACAAATGTATAATGTTATGCATTTCCCAACTTCCAAAAATTGAAATGTCTCAGGGCTCAGTTTTGTAACTTTTCTCATTTCTTTCTTTTTCTTCCACTTTCTTTTTCTTTTTTTTTTAATTGTGAAAAGAATACAACCAACCAAAACAAAAAACAATAGTCAATCACAACAAAACAATAAACATGGTACATGACTACTAAACAGGGTAAAAAGTAATTAATAATGGTTACGATAATGCATCTTGTTATCTGCAATATAATTGCCCATTCCATTAGGGATAAATAAAATCAAACAAAATGGAATAAAATAAAACCAGTAAAAAAACAAAACAAACAAAGCAGAACAATGTAAGCAATACAGAACTTCAAGATACTAGTAAAACAGCAGTGGCTACCATAATGCTTCTTGTTATCTTCAGAATAGTTGCCTACACCTTGAGACATATTACCATCAAACAACACAGAATAGAGTAAAATCAATCAAAATAAAACAATGAAAGCAATACAGGGTTTCAAAACAAGATAATTGGACAGCCTCGATGGATGCAATTATATATTTTGTTATCTTTAAATTAACTGTCCCTGCCATCAAGTATAATAAAATCAAACAAATCAGAATAAAATGAAACTAATCAGAACAATGAAGGCAATATGAGTTTCAAATCATGATAATAGATTAACAATGGCCACTTCCTTCCCTTTTTAGATAATTTCTTCCCTTTGACTTTCTCAATATGTATTGTACATTTCGGATCCCACTAACTCCTTTAGTTCGTTATACTAGGGAGACAACACAAAATTCACCCATGGGACTCTGAACCATTTCATCCATGGGCATGATCTCAAGTTGCCTCTATCCACCTACAAGAGCTCTGAGGTTATCTTCCTTTATAGTTGAGTAGGTTTCCACCACATAAAATGCCATGTCTTTCTTATCCATTCTTCAGTTGATGGGTAAGCTACCCCTACTTTTTTTTTTTTGGCTCCCTGACACATAGGGCATTGTTCTCTCTCCTTTGATGTTCAGTCTGTGAATCTTCTTTCTAGTTAAATGTGTTTCTTGTATAGAGCATATTGATGGATCATGTCTCTTGATCCACTCTGCTTATGTTTCTTTCTATTGGTGCATTGAGGCCATCTACATTAATAGATATAGCCCTCTTGCACTGCATTGTCTCTGCCATGCTATTTTCCTGCCATTGGCTCCCTATTTTTCCTCTCCATTCAGTCAACTGCCCCCACTTCATGGTCTCCCTCTACCATTGTTCCTGAGACCATGGTCCTTTTTATCTGTCTCTAGAATGTCCTTTAGTATTCTTTGTAGGGTTGGTTTGGTGGTCATGAATTCCTTGAGTTGTTCTTTGTCACGGAAGTATCTTGTTTCTCCATTAATTTTGAAAGAAAGTTTTGCAGGGTACATCAGTCTGGGTTGGAAGTTCTTTTCTTTCAGAACTTACAATACCTCACTCCAGTCTCTTGACATGATGGTTTGTGTTGAGAAGTCTGTCATGATTCTGATGGGTTTCCCTTTATAGGTGATCTGTTTCTTTTCTCTAACAGTTTTTAATATTCTGTTCTTGTGTTGAATTTCTGGAATCTTGATTATTATATTTCTGGGTGTAAATTTGTTTTGGTTATGGCTGGCTGGAGTTCTATATGCCTCACTTATTTGAATGTCACTTTCTTTTTCCATGCGTGGGAAGTTCTCTGATATTATTTCTGTAAATAGGGTCCTAATGTCATTTTTCTTGGCCTCTGCTTTTTCACTCACATTTTTAATTCTTAAGTTATGTTTCTTTGAATTGTCTTGCAACCATTGAATTGTTACTTCCTGGTTCCTTGTTATTTTTAAAAGACCTTTTCTTTCACAATCACAAGCTGGAAACCTGTCTTCAAGGTTTCAAAGTCTATCTTCAGATTCTTTCAAGTGGTTTTGCCAGCTTTCAGTGGAGTTTTTTATTTTCCTGGATATCTCTTTGAATCTGTTTTCTGCATTCTAAATCTATCTTATATTGTTCATTCATGGTTTCTCTCATTTTCCTATGCTCCTCTATTTTTTTATCTGTGTCTTCTTTAGAGATGCTTAGTAATTCTTTTATTATGTTTTTCATTTCTTCTTTTACCTGGGATAGAATTTCTGTTCTAATTTCTTTTATAGCCTCATGAAGTTGTTTCTTTACTTCAGTTGACATCACTTCAGACATTTCAGGTATTTGACTCCTGATCTCTTCCATGTTTACCTCTCCTGGACTTGCACTGCTTGGGTTGGATGCTTGAGATTGCCTTTTCCTTCTTTACCTCCCTTGACATATTCCTTGTTTCTTCCATACATGTGGGTAGTATGGTCCCCGGCACTTCTGACATTGTCTACAATTTCTCTGAAGTGAGACTGTTTGGTTTTTCTGGCCAGTGCTGGCTACAGGTATCTGATGGTGGGTGCCATGCCTCTGCACTGAGCTGGGTACTGCCTCAAAGGGCTCCCGAAGTTTGCACAGGAGTGGGACTTGCCAGGGCCTGTGGATCTAAGCTGGTTAGGAACCTACGCAATGTTGTCTGGAATGCGCACGGGAGCAGAACTAGGTCCAAGCAACTTCCACGGGTCTGCCCACAACCTGGAGCTGCCGGAAGAAGGTGGCAGCAGCCCTGGTCCCGGGCTTATCCTGCCCAACTCCAAAATGGCTCCCAGCCAATCGCTCTCTCCCATGGAGAGATCCAGTCTCCTGCACTCACCACCAGCCAGTGCAGATCTCCACATTCATCACTCTCTCCCACTGCAGTGCCTCTCCACAGAGACCCCTGGGGTCAACTACGACAGTGTCCCCAGGCTTAACAGCTCTTCTTACGGGGTGCATCTGGTTCTAGGCTAAGGCGCTGCCAGGCACCACCTTCTTCTTCACTTAAATTCTTTTTTTTCATTCTCTTTGTGGGCTTCAGTTCATATTTTAGATTCTTCCTGGGTCCAGGAAACCCTCTTCCTTCCTTCTTGTCTTCTCCCTGATGTTGTATCCTAGCATCTGAACTGTTTCTCTCAGAGAGACTGTTTACTCTGCTGCTTACCGTTCTGCCATCTTTCCAGAAGTCCCACTTTGTTTTTTCTTTTGACAGAATGTCACCGTGTATCTTAGGCTGACCTTTAGTTCATTATATAGTGCAGGTCAGCCTTGAACTCCCAGTGATCCTCCTGCCTCATCCTCCTGAGTGCTAGGATTACAGGTGTGCACCATCACACCTTGTGACTTTTTTTCACTTCTAATCACACCCTGGCAATCTCATTCAAATCATGGAGTTTAATTTTATCTTTTTATTGATAAGTCCAGATCACTGTTCTGAATACCAGACTACACTATCAAGCTACTGATTCAGTCTTCCCTAAAATCTATTTTTCTTGCATTCCCACTCATCTCAAAAACTGCAATCTCTTTTTTTCCAGTTGTTCAGATCAAAAACTTAGTACTATTTCATTCTTCCTTGTCTAACATAGCACATATCACTCACTATCAAATTTTATCAGCTATTCTATAGCATATTCTGATTATTTTATATAAATTGAACCATAAATGAAGTCTTTTGGTCAGGCAGCTTTCACTTAATATGATTATTTCAATGATCATTTATAATGAAGCATGTATCTATCAGTACCTCTTTATATCTGTGTATGTGGTATACTGATATAATGAAATTTGTATTCATTCATTCATTGTGGACATTTGGGTTGCTTCTAACCTTTTAACTATCTTGAATAGTGCTACTATGAACATTCATGTACAAGTTTTTGTTTGAACACCTGTTTCAAATCTTTGGAGTATACACCTCAAGATATAAAGTTTAAATCATATAGTAACTCTGTGTTTAAATTTTTGAAGACTTGCCAAACATTTTTCCTTGATGATGTTGTAATTTTACATAACCACCAGCTGTAAACAAGGATATTGATTTCTCCACACCTCTGTTAACCCATGTTACATTTTGTTTTCTATTTTAGCCTTCAAAGTGTCCTACTGCATATTAAATTGCACCTTGTGATTTTTTCATTTGCATTTCCTAAATGAGTAATAACGTTGTACATATTTTCATGTGCTTATAGGCCATTTGTCTATCTTCTTTGGAGGCATGTTCATTCAAATCCTTTGTCTATTTTTTAACTAAGTTCTTTGACTTGCTGAGTTGCAGAAGTTTTTTTATGTGTATTCCAACACTAGATCCTCATCAAATATTTTCCCATTCTCAATTGTTTTCCCACTTCCTTGATAATATCCTTGATGTGTGAATTTTTAAGGTTTTGATAAAATTCAACTCATCTATTTTTTCATTTCTTACTTGTGCTTTTTAACATCATATATAAGACTCCATCCCCAAATCCAAGGTTATGAAAATTTCCTACTATGATTTCTTTGAATAATTTTACAGTTTTAACTCTTACATTTTATTTCTCTGATCCTTTTTTACTTGATTTTTATAAATAGTATAAGGAGAGAGTAACTATCCTATATTTTATATCTAAGTAATTTGTATCTTCCACTAAAACACAAGCTTCACCTCTGCAGAAAGGAATTGTGTTTATTAGTCTATTACTACCCTCACCAATAGTAACTTGCACATAGTAGACATATATGATTTGTGATGTAAAAATTAATCAGTTGTCAAATATTCCAAAAGGAAAAGCAACTAAGATGCTATTGGATTAACATAATACTTATGTTATTATTCATCTCTGACAAAAAGTTCAATGAAATTTACTACAGTTCATTGACACTGTGCTATAGAATAACTTGTTTGATTTTTTTGTTCTATGATAAGCTAAGATACCTTAAATTTTTCAAGAAACTTTTTTATAATTTGAAGAAAAACTCATATAACATTCAGGGTTTGCTTCTAAAGAGATTTCATTAAATTGTATTTTGAGTGCCTTGCACTTTAGTCTCTTAAAAGATCAACTGACCAATAACTAAATCAAAATCTGATGTTCAGAGTCATAGAGAACAATATATAAGTTTTGCATTTCCCTTCCTGCAGTTTCTTCATTTACTAAGTACATCAAATAATGTGCTAAGTGCTGATTAAATAAATACAAAAGAAAAAAATGTGTCGTAATCTTCAATGTCTCACAGCAAACAAGAGAGACACACAAAATATCAACTATGCCTTTAATAGTAGAGAGAAAAAAATACAGTCCATTTACACTAAAACACTACCATTGGACAACCAAGCACATGGAGCATCCAACAGATGGTGTAAATCAGTCATTCCTGCAGACAGCTGCCTGTCAGTCACCCTGAGTCTCTTTTCTATTAACATTAAGGAGCACATCACTCTCTGATCACTCATCTACTTGTTGTCCTAGGCAGGTCTACACTTTATGACCTCAGTGTTCCATCAGAGTTGAGTCTTTCCCCATTATGCTTTTGCCCATGTAGTTCACACATTAGCTAAACAGGAGAAACAAAAACAACTCCCATAGTGGGGAAAGCTTCAAACAAAAAATATCCTTCAAACTACTGTCTATAGGAAAAAATTTGTTACACAAACCAAGCCCAAACTAAGTTTAATGATATATATTGCATAACTTTTCTCCTATTATGCTACCAACTATACCTTCTTTCTCTCTGCCTTACCAAACCAAACAAAGAGCAAATAATCAAAGTAAATATTATCCTAGATGTAGATGGCTCAAGAACTCTGAAATGGGGTAGATATGTGCTTTTCACAGGAACAGTACTTGAAGTATCAGAGATCTCAATTCTTCCTATTAATGTCAACTTTTAGTACTACTAGTACCAACCTAAATAAATCATAACTCAAACTAAAACCATTTAATACAAACCAGGTCAACAGTCTGATAACATGGGTCAGGAGAGCCATCTTGGTTGGTCACAGTCCATGGTGGCTCTGATTCATTTGAGAGGAGGTACAGACATTGATAAACATTTTAAATAGCCCTTGGGGTTAACCTCCACAGTACAGTTATTGGAGAGTTTTTTTTTTTTCTAGAATCAACAAGAAACAAGATTAGACAAAAACTTTACCAGATGGAACCAAGTTTTTAAATTATTGCTCTAAATTTAATTTCAGTTTAGTGTAAATACCTATGAAAGGTCTTATTTAACCCCATTTTCTGTGGAAAAACTCCAAAGCAATTTTGTCAACACTGGGTAAGTAGCTCACTTATTCATAAAAAGCCATCCAGAACTCTACTTTCTGTGCACAGTAGAGAAATACAATACAGTTGGAAAGCAAAATGGACTTCCATTCAAGAGTAATAAAACTTATCTCTCTTTAATTATAGAAAGCACCATGTATTCAAAATCCAAATGAAACTTGAAAGTTGATCAATAAAACAAAGAGCCCCAACTATAACAAATTACTGAACTTCACAGCGAGTAATCATCTTTTGGAGTTAAAAAAGCAAAAGCAGCACACAGGTCTTAATAAAAGTAGACTACTTCTAGCTACTAAAGAGGTAATCTAGTTTGTTGATATAATCTTCTGAACTCAGAGATCAATTTATCTAAACGTTTCAGATACTTTGCTGTATATTTAGGTCCTTATATGAATATGGGTATATGGAGATAGAATATAAGCACACACACAAAAACACACACACACACTTTCCAAACTGCAAACTTACAATTGGTGGGAGGTTGGGAGTGGAGTAGTTTTCATTAACAACAACAACAACAAAAAAGCTAATTTTATTCTGATGGGGTGAAGGAGGGATTAATAATCTTCCTAGTTTTATCAAATAATAATAAATGTCTCCTTTCATTTATAATCATTTGTTTCTGGTAAATTTTAGACAATTCAACATTCTATTTGCTTTTTATTGTTTTTGTTTTGTATTATGTCTGCTTTCAAAACACCTCTTTTCCTTCCCAAGATGGCTTCTGGATGTGAGGAAAAGCAGTCCATGCTTCTTATCACTGAAAAAACGTTCTTCATCCCTGTGCTTTGATCCTCTTAGTCTCATCTAACTCACCATAGAAATCAAACAGCCTCTGTCTTCATGGCTTCAGTGCCTACCTGGCTGCAGTTTCACTCAGTCTGTTCTCTTCTTTGAGAAAGAAAGTGTGATCTCACTCAGAAAACATGTTCACCACCTGCTGTCCAAGATCACTCTTCTTTTCATATTGGAATGTCCATCTCCTGTTGTCTAGTTATGCGTCACATTTAATTAATCCAACCTTAATATGGCATTTTATTCCCTCTGCATTTCTTAACTGGAGATACGTAGGAAAGTTTTAAATTGCTTCCATCTCCCACAGAAATACGGAGACTCGCAGCAGTTCTCTCAAGCCTCTCTTTGCCTAAGCATTTGGTGTTGAGCACAATGTATTACTAGAGACATAAATAAAATAACAGAATTTGAGTAATATCCCACAGGTACATGGTGACTCACACTGACAGTCTTCCTCTGAGAGTTCCTGAGCAGAAGGGAGACATAAAACCTCCTAGATTTTGGCTTCTATCTTAACTATATGTTTTTTCATCTTTGGTCTCTCTACATCTACCTTAGAGAGCCAAGGCCAAAAAGAATGACAGTATGTGTTAGTTACTTTTCTCTCTTTGCTGAAACAAAATATGTGACACCCAAAATTAAGGGAGAAACAGTTTATTTGGCTCACAGTTTGTGGAGGTTTCTGTCCATAATCAGCTGGCTCCAAGGCAGGCTGGTGTGGTGGAGGGGCAACCATTCATCATGGCAGAAGGCAGTGAAAGCAACAAGAGCAAACCGGGAGGAGCAAGGCTCTTTTCCTCCCTTATATTGTATGCAAGCTACCTGCCCTAGGTTGAGTGTAGCACTCATACCCCCCAATCCCAGAACTAGCCTGCTCCAAAAAACCTGCCCTCATGACTACATGAGGCTTTGGGGGGACATCCAGACATAAACCATAACACAGCAACTTTAAGTCACCTGAGTAATGTCTTTCTTCTGCCCCATCCCTAGTTGGTTAATATTTCTGTTTTAAACCTCTAAGGCACTAAGGTTTTCCCCCGTCAATCAGATAAGAATGTCTCTTACATCATAATTTCTAAAATGAAAACATTACAGTTTATAAGACACTCAGCTTTTGCTCCTCTATATAAAAGCAAATTTTTGAAAGTTAAAATGCCATTTTTTTCTTGACAAAGATTCATTTTAAACACAAAGCCTTCTTTTTAAAACCCTTGTCTTCTTATAACACAACAAAACCAATTTTGTAACTTAAGTCTGAATAATATTGTTTTCTCTGGATGGTCTATGTACTAGAAGATTAGTAAAATCACAAGGTATAAAGATTTGTGGGATAAAAAATAAGGAAAATATTCGTTTAAATTATATGTATACACACATATATGCACATTCATACATACATAATATATGAAATATTTCTGCTGGGGTTCAAGCCCATGGCACTTTACAGTCAGGCTAAACTCCCAGTCCCTACATGCTTATTTTTTAAAAATACTCAGTATACTGGACTTTAAACTTCTTAAAGATATATCCATGGCAAATTCATTTTAGCATTACTGAAAGATGTATATTAGACCCTTGATTAGCATTTGAGTGAACTTATGAATTAAAGAAACTTGTTCTTTCTTAATTAAGTCCAGATCACAACCTTAATAAAAAAGTAAGTATAGAAAAAGTTGCCTCTCAGTTAAATACTGTGGCATTTTAATGCATACTCCAGTAAGAAAAGTTTTTGGATGTAAAAGGCTACAAAGAGAAAATATCCACCTGAAATCTATAAGGAACATTCTATGATAGTGAATTTTGTTTCAACTTGACTGGGTTAAGGATGTTCAGATGACGCCTAAAACATTTTTCTGGATGTGTCAGTAAGGGTGTTTCCAGAATATATTAGCATATGGATCACTACATGAAATAAAGAAGATTTATTTTCATCAGTGTGGTGGATGTCATTTAATCCCTTGGAGGCCCTCATAGATCAAAAAGGTACAAGAAATATCTCTCTCTCTCTCTGTTTCTCTCTCTCTCTCTCTCTCTCTCTCTCTCTCTCTCTCTCTCTCTCCTTCAGCTAGAACATCTATCTTCTCTTTCCATTGGAAGTCAGATCTCCTGGCTTTCAGCTTCCAGGAATTACACGAGCAGTCTCCCAGTTCTGGAATCTCTGGCCTTTGAGTGGCAATTACAGTATTGGCCCCCATGGTTCTCAGGTGTTCAAGTTGAAACAGAATTACATCAACAGCTTCACTGTTTCTCCAGAGTACAGACAGCAGATGGTGGGATATGTCAATCCCTATAATCATATGAGTTAATTCTCATTCAAAACGTTTCTCTTCATAACTTTATCTATCTGTAGATTTGGTTCTGTTTCTCTGGAGAACTCTAAAAAAAATGCACACTCTTATGCCAAAAACCTTGCTGATTCCAAAGAACAAACAAAAGTAAATAATTGAACAAAACTTAGAAAGACAGTTACTATTCCTCCTCTTAGCTTGCTAGATCTCCAAATGGAGATCTTTGGTCAGAGAAGATCTGTACTAATGATGTAGGTAATAAAAGCTCCTTCTTTTCCTCAAGTACAGTAAGCTGTTTTCTACTTTAGGAGGCTTGCAGTTGTAAGTCTTTGGATAACTCTTCTCTACTTATACTATAGGTCTTCCCTTAAATATTACTTTCTCCTTAATCTTTCCCTAAGCACTTAATGCAATATCATCCTGTTCTTCTGTCCCCTGACATTCTGCCAACACTGCCACAACCTCTATTTGGATTTTTTGCACATATGGTAGTTTTTCATGTGCTTGTTTCTCATGTGTATGCTTTAACACTTCCCGACTGCTACATATACATTTATTAATCAAATGAACTTGGCAATTTAGTAGGTCTATACCTAAGTATTTCTCAAAGGTTGCTTACAATATAGAAATGAGCTCATATAATTAGAACAATACCTGGCACATAGTAAACTTGAAAAACATTAGCTTATGTTACACAAAAGAATAAATAAACAAAAATCATTGAGTTATTTTCTGAAATAATATGTACTACAAACTGTATAATACCTCTCCCATTCAAGTAAAGTTCTTTTTGATATCTCAGCTTAGAAACTAATGCATACAAAATGCTAAAGCAAATTACACAGTCATCTCTTTTACTGTAATTAAACAGGGAATTTCTGCCAGGAGTGGTGGAGGAGGCTGAAGCAGAAGGATCGCAACTTCCAGGGTAGGCTGGACAAATTAATCAACTTAATGACATAGTGAAGACCTCTCTCAAAACTAAAAAAAATTTTAAAAGAAGAGAAAAGAAAGGGCTGAGGGCATAGCTCAATGTGAAATCCCTTTGTTCAATCTCTAGTACCACCACCACCAAAAAAAAAAAACAGAATATTCCTCTGCAAAGCACTGGGCTTGAGATCCAATTCTTCACCTATTCCCTCTCTAGCCCCCTTACTTTTACTGGCTACAAAGGTTAATGACTCTTTCAATGACTATATATGTTATCTTCCTTACAGGGCTTTCTAGAAATAATGAATTATGACAAGATGGCTTACTTGATGGTAATTATAGTACTTGTTGCAGGATGGAGGAAGTTGTAAGTAGGTCCAGAGGGTCTTTTGACTATGCCTCAACTATAGCACATAGATTTCTGTTCATAATGTAAGTCCAAACTAAATTGCTTGGAAAATATGAAAACAATTTATGATAAACTGAAATATAATGCCTTATCTAAAACTCAACACATGACCTGTACTGTCTTCTAAATACATAACATATTCTAAACATAGATGGATTTTTGACCTGGGAGTCTTGGAAAATAAATAAAAAGTGAAATAAGATACTTTGTTTGGGAAACTTTACTACATCCACATAATTTTCTGAAGAAAATACTCTACAGCTATAATGGTAGATAGATAAATTATAAAGAATAATTTTCAAAGCAGATTTATAACTCTCTGCTTTTGTCAGTTTTCTCATTGCTGAGATATAATACCTGACACCACAACTTAAAGACGAGAAGTTTAATTTAGGTCATACTATCAGGGGATGCAGCCCACATTTGGCTGATTCCAAGCCAGGAACATCATTGAGAAAGAGTATGGCAGGGAACAGTTGCTTAGTTCATAGTGCAGAAGTAGAGTGACGGGCCAGCACCAGAGAGGCAGAGGAAGGAACAATACATAAAGTAATACCTAAAGTCTAGTCTCACAATCTACTCACAACACCCAGCAGTGTGCATTACTAATCCCCAGGGCAATCCAAAAGCCAATCAAGTTGACAATTCTCCTTAGTCATTACACCCTGAATCTGTTCAATCAAACCAAAGTCATGAGGACTTCAAAAAGCCTAATGTGAAATTCTAAAACTTACACTAGAAAAAGCAATAGTTAAAATTCAGAAGAAAAAATATATTTTACTAGAAACATGAGAATATAAAGAATAATTTCTTCTTTCAATGGTAGAAAAAAGTTGAATAAGATACAGGTTCAGAAATGTATAGTGTAGACAGTAAGCAGCAGAGTAAACAGTCTCTCTGAGAGACACAGTCCAGATGCTGTAATATAGCATCATGGGGAAGATAAGAAGGAAGGAGGTGGGTCCCCTGGACCCAGGAAGAAACTAAAATGTGAATTGAAGGCCACAGAGAGAGCCAAAAGAAAAACTTAAACAAAGAACAAGGTGGTAACTGGCGGTGCCTTAGCCTGGAGCTGGACTACTCTGGGAGAGGAGCTGTTGGAACCTGGGGACACATGGTGATAGTAACACTGGCTGCTGGTGACCCCAGAGGCCTCTGCAAAGAGACACAGCAAGGCAAATGTGGAGGACTGCACTGGTTGACAGTGAGTGCAGAGAACTCAGTCTTCCTATGGGAGAGACCAATTGGCTGGGAGCCATTTTGAAGTTGGGCAGGATAAGCCCAAAAGCAAAACAGCTGCCAGTTCCCTACAGCAGCTCATAGTTGGGTGCAGACCCATGGAAATCACTTGGACTGAGTCCTGCCCCCATGTGCATTCCAGAGGCCATCGCATAGGCTCCCCACCAGCTCAGGTCTGAAGGCCTGGCCAACTCCACCCCACACACACTCCAAGGGCCATTGTGGACTGGTACCCAGCTCAGTCTAGAAGCATAGGTGGCCCCAGCCCTGAGCACACTCCACCAGCTACAGGGGAGCCAGCCCACACTGAGGACCATCAACAGACAGCCTTGACCCACCCACCCAAGGACCACAAGTAGATACCCATAGCCAGCACTGGCTAGAAAAACAAAACAGTCTCACTTCAGAGAAATTGTAGCCAATGCCAGAAGTGCCTGGGACTCCACTATGACATGTGCAGAAGAACCCAGGGATATGTCAAGATGAAGAAGGAAAAGGCAGTCTCTGGCATCCAACCAAGCTGCGCAAGTCCAGGAGAGGTAAACATGGAAGAGATTGGGTGTTGCACACCTGAAATGTCTGAAGTGATGTCAACTGAAGTAAAGAAACAACTTCATGAGGCTATGAAAGAAATTAGAACAGAAATACTATCCCAGGTAAAAGAACAAATGAAAAACATAATAAAAGAATTGCTAAGCACCTCTAAAGAAGATGTAGATTAAAAAAACAGAGGAGCTTAGGAAAATGAGAGAAACCATGAATGAACAATATAAGAGAGATTTAGAATGCATGAAACAGATTTAAAGAGATATCCAGGAAATTAGAAACTCTACTGAAAGTTGGCAAAACCATTTGAAAGCAACTGAAGATAGATTTTAAAACTTTGATGACATGTTTCCAGCTTGTGATCGTGAAAGGAAAGATCTTTTAAAAATAACAAGGAACCAGGAAGTAACAATTCAACGGCTATAAGACAATGCAAAGAAATATAACTTAAGAACAAAAGATGTCAGTGAAACAGCAGGGGTCAAGACAAATGACATCAGGAGTCTATTTACAGAAATAATATCAGAGAACTTCCCAAGCACGGGAAAAGGAAGTGACATTCAAATAAGTGACACATACAGAACTTCAACTAGCCATAACTGAAACAAATCTACACCCGGAAATATAATAATTAAGATTCCAGAAATTCAACACAAGAACAGAATATTAAAAACTGTTAGAGAAAAGAAACAGATCACCTATAAAAGGAAACCCATCAGAATCATGACAGACTTGTCAACACAAAGCATCATGTCAAGAAGAGACTGGAGTGAAGTATTGCAAGTCCTGAAAGAAAACAACTTCCAACCCAGACTGATGTACCCTGCAAAAGCTTCTTTCAAAATTAATGGAGAAACAAGATACTTCCATGAGAAAGAACAACTGAAGGAATTTATGACTGCCAAACCAACTCTACAAAGAATACTAAAGGACATTCTAAAGGGAGGTAAAAATGACCATGCTTTCAGGAACAGAGGTAGAGGGGGACCATCAAGCAGGGCAGTCAATTGAATGGAGGAGAAAATTAGGGAACTAATGGCAGGAAAGTAGCATGGCAGAGACAACGCAATGCAAGATAGCCATAACCATGTGCATTCCAGAGGCCATCGCATATGGATGACCCCAATTCACCAATAGAAAGAAACACAGGCAGAATGGATCAGGAGACAGGATCCATCAATATGCTCTACACAAGAAACACATTTAACTAGAAAGAAAATTCACAGACTGAACATCAAAGGAGAGAGAACAATGCCCTATGTGACAGGGAGCCAGGAAAAAAAGTGGGGGTGGCTTGCCCATCAACTGCAGAACAGATAAGAAAGAAATGGCATTTTATACACTGGAAACCTACTCAACTATAAAGGAAGATAATCTCAAGGCTTTTTTAGGTGAATGGATTCAACTAGAGATCATGCTCATGGATGGGATGGTTCAGAGTCGCATGGGTAAATTTCGTTCTGTCTCCCTAGTATAACAAACTAAAGGAGTTAGTGGGATCCAAAATGCACAATACATATTGGGAAAATGAAAGGGGAGGACTTACCTAAAAAGGGAAGGAAGTGGCCATTGTTAATTTATTAACATGATTTGAAACCCGTATTGTCTTCATTGTTCTGTTTAGTTTGGTTTTATTCTGTTTTGTTTTGTTTGATTTTGTTATATTTGATGGCATGGAAAGCTATTTCAAAGATGACAAAATATATAATTGCAGCCATTGTGTATTTCCAATTATCTTGTTTCAAAGCCCTGTATTGCTTTCATTGTTTCATTTTGATTGATTTTATTCTATTCTGTGTTGTTTGATTGTATTATGTCTGAAGCTGTAGGCAACTACTCTGAAGATAACAAGAAGTAGTTTAGTAGTAACTGTTGTTTTACTACTATCTTGAAGTTCTGTATCACTTTCATTGTTTGGTTTTTTTTTTTACTGATTTTATTCTGTTCTATTTTGTTTTATTTTATTTATGCTTGATGGTATAGACAGTTATTTTGAAGATAGCAAGAGGTATTATGGTAGACATTATTGATTCCCTTTTGTCTTGTTTTGAAGTCATGTACCATATTCATTGTTTTGTTTTGATTGACTCTACTCTTTTATTTTGTTTGGTTATATTCTCTTCAAAATAAAAAAATAATAATAAAATAAAATGTATAATGTTAAATAAATAATTTTATTCACAATTTATGTTAAATTTAAGCTAATTTACCATGGACTCCAAACATCACATACTATATTTTACTTAAGCCATCTAATCACTTTAAAAGTCTACAATAAAATTGTTCATAATGTTGATGAGGTGTTATATCTGAATATTATTTTTGTTTTTTTACCGAAACCCATTAGGGGATTCACTTTCTCCTTTATTTTTCATATAGTACCATACTTTTTGTTTCTATCATTAAAAAGAAGACCTTTAGGGGCACTAGTACTTAGTGTAACAAATCAGTAGTGTAGCCTCTCTACTCCATCTCCCAGTGGAAGAATATCCTAAAAGGAGGAAACAAATTGTTCTTCCTTAACTTAGACCTTTAGTTGCCTTTAATCAAAATCAAATAAATTAAAAACAGTAATGTGTATGTATCTTAATTCCCCCCTACCTGATCAACCCCCAAAATACCAGACCACATTTCTCAATTACAGAATTGAATATATCCCAGAATATTTTGATAGAACTGGATATTTGTAATGCTTTAAAGTTTTGGCCTAGTATTTGAATACACCTTTAAAAAACTTAAGCTATCTACTAGATAGAATTTTTGAGCTTCCATTTTTGTCTGATATTTCCATTATGACAAATACATTCTTTACAATGTGTATCTATTGTTCATGTCTCTCCTCAAAATTTATTCTCCTTTTTCTGGAAATATCTCTTCACATTTCTTAGAAATCATTTTCTTCACTCCTAGTTCTTATGATTCAGGTCATGTTGACCCTTTACCTGAATCAAAGAATAGACCTAGCACCCAAGTTGGAGCACCACCCCACTGGCAACACACTCTGATTTTGGAAAGTGCATGCAAAGCAGATATTTAAAAAGAGTATATTCCATCTGCATGGTCAGAGCATTTGGGTCAAGGATGGGTACAGGATCCAAGAAAGGCAAAGAAGCTCAAGTCTATTACTGCTGGTTCATATACTACAGTGGAGATTTTCTCTCTTTGGAATGAGATTGGGGAGTGAAGTGAATTAGCCTTGATTTGCTGAGAACCAACCAACTTACATTATATGAGAAAAACTGTCTGAGTAAGAAGTCAAATAGAGGAAATCATAGTCAAAAACTACAGGAAGTCTGAAGTCTAATGACATTAATTGTGCTCCTAGTATCTAGCTACATCTCAAGATCTGCTAAATATTTAGCTGCAGATACAAGTTCATATTTCCTCTATTCTGTTGTCTGCTTCAACTGGGTTTTATGTCACCTATAACTTAAATATTTTTCTCAACATATAGTCCCATTGTTTCTCCAGAATATGAGAATCTCTTGCCACAATATTCAAGCAGATAAAAACAAAAAAATTATTGAATTATTTCAACAGAACATGATTGCAAATTTTGCCTATTACTCCAGAAATTACTGAGGAGAACAATACACTTACTGTCTCATAGAGGAAGACTCTTACGATCTTTCTGGGTAACATAATGTAAATTAGTGACACTAATATAATTAAATAAGTGTTCATACATGTTTAAACCATGCACCCATTCTTCAAAGACTGGTTCTCCACATGTGAACCAGAATAATTCAGCAAGTTTCAGTTAGGCATTGTAATAGATTTTAGGTTTTAAAAATGTGTTTTAATCAACTCATAATTCAATTACAATTTCAAAACTCTGTTTATTCATTCATTTATTCATTTAAGAAATATTTATTGTGCCCCATATCTAGGCTAGTCATCTTGCTGCTTGCTGAGGGCACAATATCTACATAGACTAATAAGGACTTATTTTGTCTCTTGACCCCAATGGGTTATTTTAGTATTCATTGGTACTTACTTTACAAGATGGATAAGAGCGGAAAAAAAGAGATGAAAATCTTTTCAGCTAAATGTCATCACTTGTAAATGATTTTACTGGTGGCTGAGTAGAAAAGTACTTTTAAATGAATGAACAATGTGAAATTTGGAGATTATTTGTCATTTCCATTTTCCTCTAATTTTTTTCTCATCCATTCTAATAAATCATTGATAATTGGCCATATTCTAAATGGATACATTTGTCAAGAAGCCCTAGTTATTATTTTCATAGCAAGTATTTCAAAAATGACTTCTCAAATTTTTTTGTCTACACAGGAATTAAAAAAATTCAACTTATAAAATTAAAATTATCTTCATCATTCTATTGTCTTAATTATTGATGCAGAGTCAGTTTTTTTGATGATCATAGCATCATAACAAGTTTTACTTTGGAAAATTCAATAAAGTCAAACAGAGCTCGATGATGACATTATAAAACATGGCTTGGTTTCAAGAATCAAGAATTTGAATCTTCATAACTTTACTCCCAAGCATGTGAAGGAGGGAGGTATTTAGTGCTAATAGTTGCAATTATTATGTTTTAAAGGCAAAGAGAAAATACTATAAACAAAGCAGGAAAATATTTTTGGTGTGTAGCATAAACACACAAACAATTATCTTAAAATGTAATCTTCATGTGACTTATTAAAGTAGGTTACATTTTAATGTGCATTGCAATTTGCACATTATAGAGAGCACTCTATATGCAGCGTTAACTGTGTGACCAGCCTGACAACCTGCACAACTGAAGATATAAAAAAAGAAAAAACCCTCTGCTATCTTTCTCTAAATGGATGTATTTGGTGTTGATAGTCAGATACAGTTTTCACCTTTATCCCAGCTTGTTTCTGACCCAGTGGGTTAGTGTTAATCACCACTGTAGGCACCAATAATTTCCCCATATGTGGAATTTGATAAGTTAGAGCACCCACTTCAATTCAAGAAGATTCCAGCTGACTATCCAGTTATCGCTATGGACAGCTTCAAGCACATCCATGGCTGGCCTTGTATTCTTAGCTTTATCAAGCGCTTTGCACTTTTTGTCTTTTATCTCTTAATTGAGACCTGACTGCAAGGAATGCCTATCTCTTCAACTGGGTTGCATTAAGTATTAACTTTAACTGCTTTGGGTACTTGAGGTACAGAAGAAGGAAAAAAAAAGCCTTAAGAAGCTGTGTAGAGTGGAAAATCTTCGCAAATCTCTATTTATAAATTGTGTAAATGCTACAGCGTTTTTAAAAAGTAAATAAATCTTTATCTCTTTTCCAGACTTAAAAAAAAAGTGTTTATGTTACCAACTGGAAGAAAGTTTGTGAACCTTCCATCATATTTGGCAGTAATAATAATCCTATAACTCTGGCCAAATGAGATAATATTTAGAATGAGTAAGTAACTCAGTAACAATAGATGGGAAAGAACTCTGTACTTTATGTCTCTGGAATATCTATACAGTAGTTCTTTTCTAAAGCATATGGAAATACGTTTTTATTTGAACAGACAATACACAAAGCCAAGGATTCAGGATAGCTCACATAGGTTCTAAGGTTTTCTAAACATCCCTGCTTCTAATATCAACCACTTTGTGCTGTTTTGTGAAGTCCTTGAGAGCTCTGTCTGAGCTATTTCTATCTTTTTATTCCAACTTCTTGCAGATAGTAGACATTCAACTAATAGGCATGGAATTAAATGGTACTCCCTTGGAGTCTTTCTCAGCATTTATGAAACCTTCCTGTGATTCTTTATGTGCTTATCTCTGAGAGATGTCAAATTCTGCCATTATTGTGGTTCCTATGATGAGTGTTATTTCATGAATACTAGGAAAATATGTCACGAATAAAACAATAGCTTTAGGTAGTAGCACTGAAAAAAAACAAAACTCTGGAGAAAAATGCAATTTACTAGTTAGGACTTGAATGTCACTAGTTAGAGGAAAGTTGCTAAATTTTTACTTCAATATCTAAAAACTGAGAGTAAATGGTAGGTATCACTATTTAAATATCTCTTCAGTTTCAATCTAGACAAACATCTCCCTAAGACCCAGATTAAAGTAGCTCATAAACATGATAAGTAAAGCTTTAAAATAAACAAAGATTCAAGACACTGTAGAAAAACCCATGATTATTAATAAACTTATAATAGCTATTATTTAAAAATTACTGTCACTTATAATAAGAGTGAATTTCCTCTATTGTGTGTAATTCTAGGAAAAAATTCAATGAAAGACCATAAGGTGAATGATGTCATAAGAAGAAGCATCTATACTAGTCAGATGTTCCAACCAAAAGTGATGGTGAGATCCTAATTAGTTACGTATTACTAAAGAGCAGTCGCGACCTGAGAAAGGGATGAAAAGAAAAAAGTATCTGAATTCTAAAGGCAGACAGAATATGAAGTCCAAATGAGAAGAAATTCCAACCCATATACTTTGTGTGGAACCAGAGTATCACAGAATGAATTAGTTACATGTTTCCCTCACTCATTCAATTTCTGAAAATTTTTAATATGGAAGTACCACATGCTGTCCAGGCTATCTTCTAGGCCTAGTTGGCAGAGTACACTGGCTACACATAAAATACAGAAACACTAAAATCTGAAGCAAGGAAGTGTTATGAATGGTGTTAACTGACAGAAAATAACACAAATTATTCGTCATCTATACCACCTACAATGAAATCTGTTTTTTCCATCAAGATTTCTAATTCACTCGTTGATCAGATACATTCATCTTACCTTGTCCTTACCTGAACTAAGTCCAAGAATTGCCGTGCAGTATCATGAACATTCACTGGGAAAGTTCACACATATTATGAAGATCAATAACACTGCTAATAAGCCATTCTTTGAAAATAATGGAGAATAAGCGATACACTCTACATATACACTTATATACATATATATATCACATTGTTGAATGCCATATTCTTAAAGTTCTCCTCCCTACTTAAAAGCAAAGAATAAATACTCTCATTTTATTGTTTTCTTATAGGCTCATAAAATTTTAGCTTTGTGTTACTTTTTCACAGACTCTATTAAACTTGATACATGAGAACAGTAGACTGCCACAAACTCATAAAAATCTTTTCAAAGAATTGCTGCCTAGCAGTGGAAATTGAATGGCAATTTCTAAGAATCAAGCTAATGGCTTAAACTATAGAAAATGTGAAGACTACTAATAGATAATTTAGGATTTTCCCTTTCCATACCCCCCTCCCACGACTGGAGAGAATGAAAAAATGAGCTTGAATAAAATTGCACCAAGATCTTATTAATCTTCTGTCTGTAAAAGCTCAATTTTCCTAAGCAATGGGCTGTGGTACACATACCACATTAAAATCTAGGCTTAAAATTGCTTTCTATATATTGAAGCTAAAAGTTCTGCACCTTTTGACTATGTAGGCACTTGTATTATTGTCAGTTTCAAGAGTTAAATATTCCAGCAGGAATTTGTTACTACACAGCGGTACAGAAGGCCTGAAAACTCCCTGCACTGATATTGCTCTAAAATTGGCAGCAAGTGAACAAGGGACATGAAGGATGCTTCAGCACAGTAACCTATCCTTCCTTCTCTCCTGGGAGCCACTTGGCCAGCTTTCATCCTCATAATTATAATAAATTTGACATTTCATAGATAATATTGATTTCTGTATTTTAGCATTTCACCATAGGTGACAGTCTAGCGTCAAGAATGAAATTTCTATTGATCTCCTGCGCATTAATCTCTCATGTGTATGTGATCATTTTTATAAGACCTTTTACTGCACATAAATCAATATTTCATATTTCCAGCTATGCCAGAGGAGATGTCATATTTGTAAACTGTGAGTTGACACCTGCAATTCCTTCCTGTTCAGCTTCAACTGTTCAGTAACAGTCGATTCAGGGTTGGGAAAGGATCAAGCTCAAGAAACAAGGTAGATGAAAGGCATGAATATAGACCAGAGTAATTAGCTTAATGAACAAAGAAGCCAAGTAAGTGAAATAAAGGGAAGTAATGTTTCATCTCAAAAAAACTGCTTCTGTGGAGAGAGCATCTGTAAAACAGGTTGAATTTTCATGGTTGCCAAGAAGCTGATACTAGGTTTAAAAGACTGTGTTAATAAGGAACACTTAAATATTCCTGAATAGTTATTTTAAAAGAATGTTAACATTTAAGCATATGATTTCCTTAACTACAATTCCAATAGGGTGCAAGTTCTGTTTCTGTTATCTGTTTCTCAACTTAATAAGGAATTTATAAAGTAAGCAAATATTTTTGTATTTAATAATTTTCATATTTCAACAGTAAGATATTCAAATTATAAATGAATAGCCTGAATAATCAAAATAGAGTAGTATTATAAACAAATTATAGGCTCTTCTTTGTATAAATTTTACTGCAGAGTGTAACGTAACAATTACTGTTTAACAATTTTTCACTCTAAAGAGAATTCTACTCTAACGATTATTTAGGAATCTATTCATATATTTATTTTCCCAATTTTTATAACATACAACAAATAATTGCACATTTGCACACAATCTTATTGTATTCCTCTGTGTCTTATTATTTTAAATTATTTTTACCTAAGAAATAATTGGAGTTTATTTTTGTTGTACTTTAAGGGATTTTGAAATAAACTAAAAGCACTGGCCACAGTTGGTCTATTTGGATGTTTATATTTCTGTCTATAAATTTTCCCTGACTATTCTTACACTTCCCCAAAGAGGTCATTAAATGCAAAAGTCAATTTGGACATGGTCTAATACAAATGAAAAGGTATTGAGAATAGGATGCTATTTTGTATAGCATTAACATTTATTCTTTACAAAATTGCTATTCCACATACTTAGAGAAGTTCAAAACTCTAAGCCTTCTGCAATAAACATTTTCAGAATCTTACGAAATGCTTTTAATTCAATAAAATGTTTGCTAGTTTAAAAAGATAAAAGTGGTCTTGGAAATGTTCACTTTCTAGCAATTTCTTATAGTCACTTATAGTCACTATTGACACTCTATTATTTCAAATTATATGTTGTTTCACTAGAAGGAAATGCTGCTCTTGCTTATTTTTTAAAGGCCAATCCTTTTTCCTGGTTTCTGAAACATGTTCATGGCCATAAAATATGTCAGCAAATGACTGTTTTAACACGATGACAGACACATTATCGGAGTGTGGCTGACTAGAGTTTGAGTGAGTATATTTCAACAGTTGTGTCAGTGTTTGATGGAAGGAGCACAGTTTTTAAAAAGCTAGAGTGAATAGTAGAGCGTTACTGAAAAAAGTCAGCAGGTAAAATGTATCTTCACAAAAAATTTAGTTTTCTCAATTGTAAAAAGAATTAGTAGCGAGCTTTAAGAATAAAATTTATTTGTTTGAAAGAAAATCAACATTTCAATGAATGGGGCTATATGTACTCAAAATGTTAGAACTTTGATTTTTAATATCCAAGTTGACTAGCACTGGCCCTTTCATTTTGACTTAATTAGTTCTTATTGTGTATTTTGACATTTTATCACTTTAAGGTGAAAATTTCTGAGACCTGCAACTCCAAAACTTAAACAACCACGTGATTTTTGCTATCACTTCCTTAATAAAGAACTAGAAATTCATTCTCTTGAGAAATTAATATTCCTCCAGTTTTATGGCCAGAAATATTTAGCTAGGATCAGGTTTTAGAAATAATGCATCCAAAATTATGGAGGGTATTTTTCAAATAGTGTTGCAATTTACACTTTATAAGTTTGGTACTGTGTTGAATCATCTTCCCTCTGCATATTTATTAGTCGCCTACTATATTCTAGAATATATGATGTTTCTTTCTGACACAAAGCATCATTACAGCTACTCCAATGGATATACGTTTTCCCTCTAGGAAGGCTGGTTTGGGCGTTCGTTTGGCTACTCAGACCTCAGGCTACTTTTGTCTTGCACTCGAGTATACTAGTATTTTAAACATTTCTAAATGCCTAAATAATATTTCTTTCGTTTCCACAAGTTGAAAAGTCTTTTTTTCCCTATTAGTATTCGTAACCGCACAGATTCTGCATTTATCAAATCTTAATGGACGGAATGAATGAACACAACCAGTGGTATAGTAAAATACGATCTTTTAAAATAAGAAAGCCATTAATTCAAATTAGGTGGATTATTCCAAAGAAGCTACCTTGCTACTCAACAATAATAAACGTAGCTTTTTTCATTTTTTTTAATAATGAGAAGGTACTAAGCATCCAGTAGGAACTCAGTATATAATACAGACAGTGTAATATAAGGAAGTTTTTTGGTTTTAGCCGACAGATAATATTTTTAATTTTTCAGATGTTCCATCGATTCAGCATTTTTTAAAATCCATGGTGTTGGTGCTTTAATTTAAGAAAAACTAAAGATTTTGATAGTTACATTCAGAGTATATCTCTAAGATTTTATAATTTTAAAATAGCAATGTATTTTTCTAGAAATAAATATCTCTTCATATTAACTTCCTAAGCATAGATGTTGACTGAAACTTTTATATGATAGAGAAAAATTGGCTCAGTATTTCATTGTAGTATTCCATTGTACTCTCTACATAAAAATTCATAATTTACACAATAAAATTTCAAGTTCTAACTAAAAACTTTGAGAGGAAGATGTATGCAGAAATCATTTGAAGTCAACTAAAATCTCATTGTAAAATTGAGAGATATTTAGGTAGTACACATTGATCACAGAATTAAAGCTAGAATCATTTTGATTATTCGAAACCTCTTAGTTTCCTCTTCATAAATTTTACCTAGAGCAATTGGCAACAAACAAAAAAATGTATTTTAAATCTGATCTTTTAAAATTAAGAGACTATCATCAACTTTTATCATAAACAACCCCAATAGAATCTCTACCAGTCACTAGAAATGATCTGATCAGCAATGATAAAGACAATAAAAGGTAACTTATTTTCAGGTAAAATTAAGAATGAAATTAATATTATAGTAAGTTTCATATTATATAAAACAAGTAAAACATTTCAAGTTTAACATTTAGAGTACCAAAATAAAGTTAAATTGCTTAGATGATAAGTTCAAAGTTTCCAAACTTGTGCAGCAATCAAAGTTCCCAAAATTGGGCTGGGGATTTAGCTCAGCAGTACAAGCGCTTGCTTGGTAAGCATGAGGTCATGTTCCATCCCTGGTACCAAAAAAAAAAAAAATCCCAAAATTAATTTTTCATGGTAGAATTCTGTAATTCATTTATTCATATGAAAAGAAATATATGTTGAATGTAGGGTTGAATATATATGCACAATATGAATATTTTTGCTAAGGAATTCTTCTGGGTACATTTATCAAAAAATATCTTCCAGGGTTAAGTGCACAACAGAAACTTCACATATTAAAAAAAAAAACACTAAACTGGGCATGGCAGCATAAGCCTGTAATTCCAGCACTCACAAGGCTGAGGCAGAAGGATCTCCCGGCAACCTTCAGTTATATAATGAGTTCAAAACCAGCCTGGACTACATAGCAAAACCCTGTCTCAAAAAAATTAAGGAAAACATCATATTCAAATTTCCATGGCATTTTTCTAAAGTTTTTTAAAATCAAAATGAGCAAACATATCAGAATTAAGAATATTTGACTTAAGAGATAAATATGTAAAGAGTTTAGGGGTTAAATATATATGTTTTTATTATTTACCAAGAATAAGAATATCAGAATTAAGAATATTTGACTTAAGAGATAAATATGTAAAGAGTTTAGGGGTTCAAGATATATGTTTTTATTATTTACCAAGAATAATATGGAAATTTTTACAGTGCATATAAGTGGAGAAACAGGAAATGATTCAGTTATTTCAGTTGCTTTTTAAGAGTTAAAATTGTGTGAAAATGAAGGAGCATTTATTTTAATTATAAGCAGAGCACAGTGTGGAATATTTCTGTTCATGTCTTACATGTGAAATCTTTAAGGAAATACTTGTGTTGATTCTGATGTCCCAAAAGTTAAAAGTCCGAAAGAAAATTAAAGAGTATGGAAGATTTCTCCAACAGAGTTTAAAAATAATTCTAGACAGAATTTGACAAGTATTACTGTGTAAGACTGCCTGTCAAAATATAATTAAAAGTAGTAGTCAAACCTAAAGAAGAGATCGTTAAGATCTCTATTTTGAGAGTGCTGCGACCTGATTTGCTCAGGTTAGCTTCCCTCCTTCCTATTTGCTATATTGTTTTAGGAACATGCTGCCTGCTCATGCCTCTAATAAGGTTCTCTCTGCTAAGCTTTTTTGCAGCACTGGGGATCAAACCTTGGACCTCGTGCAGGCTCGGGAGGTGCTCTGCCGCTGAGCCATAGCCAACGCCTCCCCAGTAAGCTTCTAAGGAAAGTTTTCCATAACGAATTAAAAATATCTATCCCATTTTACATAGACTTTTTAAAAAACAAAATCCCTTATTTTAAGAACAGTTTTAACTAAGGTTTTATAAAAAGAAAACTTTGAGGAAAAATATAGTAAGAGAGCTCAAAGCAATCAGTAAGATAACATCTACAATCCAAGGAAAACAGATGAAAAGAGGAGAGTGGGGGAAAAAAAAAAAAAACAATGCAATATAACAACCATTATTAAATTCCTATCATCTTGTCTTGAAATCCTATATCACTGTTGTTTGGGGGTTTGGTTGTTGCTTTTGTTGTTGTTTGTTTCTGTGTTTCTGTGTTTCTGTGTGGCTGTTGTTTTCTCTATTTTTTTTATCTTTAAAATAAAATTTTAAAAATTGTTAAAAAAAAAAGAAAAGAAAATAGGAGAGTGGAAAGTAACTGATAAATTTACAAGATATCAAACTCATTCACAATTAAATAAAACATGATACAATTTTTATCTTAGATACTGACAATTTAAATTTATTGACAACATGTATGTAAGAAAATGGAGCTATCAGACTCCACTTGTAAACATGTAAATCAGTATCAAATTTTAGAAGTAATTTGGGAATATCTCTCCAATTTTTAAATATATACATTGAAGCAATTTTGCACTATCAAATGAAACAATATAGCAATTTTGTACTATCAAATAAAAACTACTATGTCAGTCAGTGAAAGATAAGTTAGCTAATATGTGGTAACTCTTCAATGAATACTGATTTTTTAAGAGTGATTCCGAGAAACAATTCGTTGAATTCATGGAACAATTCTACTCAAATTTACATTCATCATAATAATTGCTTACCAATAAACTTTAGAATTTGTTTAAAAAAACTATCTTTGGTTTTCAAAACTATTGATAATACTTGTTTAACTAAGGTGAACAAATCTTTTTAGAACTTTTCACATCTGAGATTTGTGGTGAAATGAAGTGTTTTCATTTCTTATTTTTTATTATGTGAACTGTTTTAATCTTCTAAACAGATTTTAAAATATATTTTCTAACATATTTCATATGTTTTTATAAAACAGAGAAATAATATCTTTCAACAGAGACATTATGAATTTGTCCTTTGTTTCTCCTTTGAAAATTTGTGTCTAAAACTTTTTCTGTGCACAAAAACAAATAAGAGTGGAAAAGATAAGACATTCAAACATTTAATTAAATAAAATCATGCATGTATAATAAAATCACATATATGTGTGTCTGTGAGTGTTTCAACATCCCTGAGTCATGTGTTGACAAATTATGAAATCATCAAAAAAGTCATCCGGTTTTTCCATTAAAAAATGTCTACAAGTAGCATATTCCTCTTTGTCCTAAGGCTTAAATATATTCAGTTGAGTTTAGTATTTAATACATTCTCAATCCCCATCCTTCAAACTGGAGATGCACTAAAGTGTAGTGAGTTATGAATACAGATAAAGAACCAGACTATCTAACTTTGAATCCTACTTTTGACACTTACTAGATATGGGATCTTGAGCAGGGCACTTGGCTTCTATTTTGAATTCTTTTCTGTAAAATAAAGATTTCCTATTTTCAGTTTTGTGTGTGCGTGTGAGTTCAGTATAACATAAATTCATCAAGTACAGTCCTTTTAAAAGAGTAAATGGCCATACGAAAATTAACTAAAATTAATATTTGCTCTCCAGATGTTCCTCCAAATTCTCCTAGTTGTTTATTGACTCTAAACCAGCCAAAGTTGTTGTTGTCTATGGAGATTCTGGTTGGTCACACAAAAGAACCATCTTCTCAACTTTATGTTGTAAATGTCATACAATGTCACAATCAAATATGGGCATAGAAGAGAAAAAAATGTATTATTTGAGTAAGTATTTGTTGAGTGCCTTCTAAGTTCCAAGCATTCTCCTAAGTAACAAAAATACAATGGTGAACAATACTCCTGCCCTCACAGAACTTACATTTTATACCATATTAAACACTACAGATTTAGCCATCTAATAGTGAGGTTAGTCAGTAAGTTCATTTTTCCTAAGCCATTTTTATTTTAGATCCATTATAAGAATGAGGGCCAAGAGCCAGGTGTGGTGACACATGCTTTTAATCCCAGCACTTGAGAGGCTGAGGCAAGAGGATCATTGTGAGCTCAAGACCAGCCTGGGTTACAAAGTGAGCTTAAGTCCAGTCTGAACTGCATAGCAAGGCCCTGTCTCAAAAAAAGACAAATAAATGAATAAATAAATAAGAGTGAGAGCTAACAGAAGTAAGTACAGAACAGTTTACTTGTACCTCTTAATGAGAAGAATTTTTTAACTTAATGTCTCTTAAAAATACTTTATATTACAAAACCAAGAAAAAAATATTACATGTATTACTGTGTGTATTTGTGTATCTGTGTTTGAAAAACTGTAGGGTCAGGATTATGCATTAAATCAAATTGCACCTGCAAGCAAAAAAGTAAAAGAGGTTGCTACTCATGTATTTCTTTTATGTACAATTTAAATTCAAACACTTTAATTCCAACTTTTCACTCACAAGAATTACCTTAAGAAATAAAAACACTCAAATGCTTTCACATATCAATGGAAAATTTTTATTGTAATCAACACAAAGCCTTCAATCTGGGTTCAAATGAGTACATACATAAGATTTTCCTTCCAGGAAATGTAACTATATTTTACTCTGCTCATGGCAGATATCCTTAAAAAACTGATTCTATATGCCAGTGATGTAATTTTACAGAATTTAAGAAAACAATGCTGATCAGCAAGCCCACCAGTACATATCAAGCCTCACTAAGTTGTTTCCTAATTTCATCATTATAAAATAATAAACAATATTGATTCATCGCTGTCCTTGATCAAATTTGCATTCTTTGGAAAGAAAAAGAGTGTCGTATGAGAAAAAAACCTAAACAACAGAAATGGAAAATCTATCTATTTGTTGAACTGAAAATTCTTTATGAGCACACAGAGAAGAAGAGTATTTACATAACCCTTATAATCTTTTCCCAAGTCTGATTACATTTCTTATTTAAAAAAAAAAAGGAAACATAAAACTCTCTTTAGCAATGTAGTAGTAGTAATATAGCATGCTATGATTCAGTGCTTCCCACTATGTCAAAAGACAG
The DNA here is from genome assembly GCA_004365215.1 of Cuniculus paca. NCBI lineage: Eukaryota > Metazoa > Chordata > Mammalia > Rodentia > Cuniculidae > Cuniculus > Cuniculus paca. The sequence continues at coordinate 40,224 of RJWT010000273.1, read as the reverse complement.
CTATTTCAAAAAAATTTTTTTCTAAAAAGAATTAAAACCAAGGAAAATAAAACAGAATAAAACCAATCAGAACAAACCAGAGTAAGTGATACAGGACTTCACAACATTACAAAATCAACAATAGTTACCATAATGCCTTTTCAAAATAGCTGCAGATACTTTCGGACATAGTAAAAAAGAGAACAAAATAGAATAGAAACAGTAAAAACAAAACAATGGATACAATAAAAGACTACAAAACAAGACAATAGTAAATTCAAAATGGCTACCATATATATCTTACTGTCTTTGAAATAGCTTCTCATGCCACCAGGTATGACATAATCAAACAAAACAAAAGAGAATAAAATCCAACCCAACAAAACAATAAACAATGTAGGACTTCAGAGCAAGACTATAGGGAATCAACAATGGCTACCACCCTCAGAAGGAGACCTTCCCCCCAGATGCCATGCTGAGTACCGTTATCTTCTGAATAGGTGATCAGACCACTGACCCTAGACCTGCAAGGTCAGTGAAACACCAAAGCACCACAGGCATCCAATTGCATTTCACCTTAATCACTATCATCTGAGTCTGTGTTTCTCTGGATCAGCCAGTCGCTTGGGGGCAGAGGGGATTGACACTTTCGTTTGCCAGCCCAAGAGCTTGAAGGAACTGGGATATAACTGTCCCCCTGCCAGTGGTGGCCCATGGGGAAAGTCTTGCCTCTCAATGTCCAGGTCCAGCAGCAGCCCACGCATGGCACTGGTTCCAGTGGGGGAGGGCTAGTTCTCCCTCCCCACAGTCTGTGCTGATGCTGACTCATGGGGAAAGGCTTGGCTCTGTCAATATTTATTTTTAATTCCACATATTTTAATTTAAGTATTTTTCTTGTGATATGCTCAATAGTTTAGGATTTCTGCTTAGGCTAAGAATAGCAGCTGAAATTATACAAAATCACTTACTGAATCTCTTATTGAATCACTTACTGAATCTCAAAACATGTCTATGCAATATATATTCATTTATTCCAAATATTATTGATCACCTACTATATGATAAAAGTAGTAAAACATGTAGCAGAATATGAAACACATGTGAACCTTATCCCAATGTAGCTTTGAGGAATTATAGGATAGAAAGTAAATGGATTAAGAAATACCTAATTCTGAATTCTAATGGAGGTGATAAAATTAATAAACAGCAATGAGAGTGGAGGCTTACTTCAGGTTGCATGTGAGAGGAAAGGAACCCAAAAAAAATGAAGAACTTTTCAGATCATTGGTTGAAACTTGGTGAGAAAAAAGAGTACAAAGTGAAGGACCATTGCACTCAAGTTCTTAAGGTCAACTGTTTTAATTATGGAAATAATATTTTCAAACTATGATATAAAATAATTGCCTCAGAGTATGTTTGGAGGCAGGCAAAAGCCAAAGAGGAACAATTTGGAAATGATACCAGAAATCACACAAATGTTACAGGAATCTTTTTTATTATACAGATAACTTCAGACACCAACCTTATTTCTATACAATTTACATAAATAAAGTTTTTTTTTTCTTGGAAACCTTGTTCTTAATTGCTATAAAAATTAAATGAAGACTGGAAGGCTTGCTTCCCTTGGGCATCCAGCATAAGCAGAGAGACCCAGCCAGATCCGCCTCTGCCTGCCAGCCACCACCATCAGAAGGCTTGCTTCCTGCAGGCAGGTAGTGCAAGCAGGGAGACCCAGACAGATCCACCTCTGCCTGCTGGCCTCAGTCATCAGAAAACCTGCTTTCCACGGGCAGCCAATGTGAGCAGGGAGATGCAGTCAGATAAGCCCCATGCACCCGCTGGCCACAATTGGAGACCCTTGCTTTCTTTAGGCAGCCAGAGCCCACTGGGACAATCAGACAAACACATCCCTGTGTGCCTTCCACACTGGGGGAGTCCCAGTGTAGACGCATAGGCTGAGAGAAGCAGCACCACCACTACCCACTCCTGGCCATGGGGCAAGCCCCAGTGTACCTGCGCAGGTCTAGAGAAGCCTGCCCCAGGCCCTGCTACCTCCCTGGGAACCAGGGGTCAGAGAAACCCAGGTGCCTGTCCCATTTCCCTGCACCACAGAGGGGCAGCCAATATGGGAAGTGCCTGGGACTCCACAATCAGCTTGCTGGGAGAAACCCAGGAGAAAGTGAAGATGAAGGAGCAAAAGGCAATCTCAGATCTCTGTCCCACACAGAACAAATCTGGGAGATACAGTCATGGAAGAAACTGGAAGTCACACAGCTGAAATCTCCAAGAGGATAGCGACTGAAGTAAAGAAACAACTTTATGAGAATATAAAAGTAATCAGATCAGAAATAATGTCTCAAGTAAAAGAAGAAATGAAAAACATAATGAAAGAATAGCTGAGCAAATCTAAAGAAGACATAGATTTAAAAAGAGGAGAATAGGAAAATAATGGAAATGCTGAATGAACAATATAGAAAGGAATTACAATGCATGAAACAGATTCAGAGATATCCAGGAAATTAAAAACTCCATTGAAAGCTGGCAAAACTGCTTGAAAAAGACTGAAGATAGTCTCTCAGTCCTTGAAGACAGGATCACAGCTAGTGATTGTGAAAGGAAAGATCTCTTAAAAATAACAAGGAAGCAGAGGAAATAATAATTCAATGACTGTGAGACAACCCAAAGAAAAATAATTTAAGTGCTAAGTATTAGTAAAAGAAGTGGAGTCAACACAAATGAAATAGAAAGATTATTTACAGAAGTAATAGCAGAAAACTTCTCAAACATGGGAAAAGAATCTGGCATTCAGATAAATGAGGTATATAGAACTCCAACTAACCATAACCAAAGTAAATCTACACCCAGGCATATAATAAAGATCCCAGAAATTCAGCACAAGAACAGAATATTAAAAGCTGTTAGAGAAAACAAACAGATCACCTATAAAAGAAAACCAATCAGAATCATGAAAAATTTGTCAACACAAACCATCAACGCAAGAAGAGCTTGGAGTGAGGTGTTTCAAATCCTGAAAAAAAAAAAACTTTCAACCCAGATTGGTGTACCCTGCAAAACTATCTTTCAAAATTGATGAGAAAATAAGATACTTCCATGATAAAGAATAACTGAAGGAATTCATGACCACCAAACCAACCCTACAGAGAGTGCTGAAGGATATTTTAGAGAGAGATAAAGATGACCAAGTTTCCAGGGACAGCAGCAGAGGTGGATCCCCAAACAGGACAGACAATTGAATAAAGGGGAAAAGTAGAGGGCCAACAGCAGGAGGATAGCATGGCAAAGATGAACCAATGCATGCTGGTTGTAACCATTAATGTAAATGGCCTCAATTCACCAATAAAAAGAAACACAGGGAGAGTGGATCAAGAAACAAGATCCATTAATACACTGAATACAAGAAACACATGTAATGCGAAAGGAAATTCATAGACTGAAAATCAAAAGAAAGAAAACAATTGTTTCATGTGACAGGAGATCAGAACAAAGAAAGGGTAACTTGCCCATCAGCCACAGAATGGCTAAGAAAAATATGGTATTTTCATACAGTGGAAAGATACACAACTATAAAGTAAGATAATCTCAAGGTTCTTGTAGGTAAATGGATGCAACTGGAGATCATGTTCATGAGTGAAATGATTTGAACTCATATGGGTGAACCCTAGCATAAAAAACAGAAGGAGTTAGGGAGATCCAAAATGTATAATAGATATTATGAAAGTGACAGGGGAGGAAATGCCTAGGAGGAGAAGGTAGCAACCACTGTTAATTTCTTATTGTCTTGTCTTAACTCTTGTATCATTTTCAGTTTTGTTAGGTTTGGTTTTGTTCTGTCTTGTTTTGTTAGATTTTACTGTGTTTGATGGTATGGGCAGCTATTTTAAAGATAATGGATGTATTATGGTAACCATTGTTGGTTTCCTATTATCTTGCTTTGGACTCTTATAATGCTTTCATTCTTTTGTTTAATTGGTTTTGTTCTGTTTTTGTTTTGTTTTTTATTTTTTTATGTAAGATGATATGAACAGCTATTTTGAAGAAAACAAGACATTATGGTAGCCATTGTTGATTTCCTATCATCTTGTTTTAAAGTCCTATAATGCTTTTATTCTTTTGTTTTGATTGGTTTTATTCTGTTGTGTTTTTATTTGATTTTATGTGTGATAGCATAGACAATTTTTTGAAGAAAATGAGACATTACAGTAAGCATGTTCATTTCCTGTTATCTTGTTTTGAAGTCCTGTAATGCTTTCATTCTTTTGCTTTGATAGGATTTAGTCTGTTTTCTATGATTTGATTTCAGTATGTGTGAAGGTATCGACAGCTATTTTGAAGAAAACAAGAGACATTATGGTAGCCATTGTTGATTTTCTATGCTGAGGCAAGAGGATCATTGCAAGTTTGAGACCACGCTGGGCTACAAAGTGAGCTCCAGGCCAGCCTGAACTGTATAGCGAGATCCTGTCTCAAAAAGATAAATAAATAAATAAATAAATAAATAAATAAATAAATACCACTACCTGTCCATATTCAAGTATGTTATGGGTTTATATGGGCTGGCAGAGGACCCTAACTAATATGTGAAATATTTTTAAATTGAGGATACATCCTTTTAGAAACAAATAACCAATTTAGAAACTCACATTTGAATGCAAGTGATTTAAAAGTAACCTATGTGTCACACTGTAGCCCCAGCTACTCTGGGAAGTAGAACAGCTACTTAAATTCATCATAGCCCTCATCAATCACTTCTGGTTACAATGCAGTCTTGGTGCTAAACTACTGACTAAATTGTGGGTTTGGCTTTGCCCTAATCCTCTTGTACCACCATCTTGCCTAGCTCTTGCTTTTGCTCCTTCGTTATAGTATGCATCTGATCCAGAAAGCTGAGCTCCTTGCTGTAGGCTAGCCACAGACTTAAAGATGACCAAGGCAATATGCAAGGATGCACCTTCCAGAAAAATATTTTCATAAAGGTAAGTAGACAATTGCTTTTTATTTCATCTTTGTTCTTATAACTACTTTTCTGTTGTTTGTGTAATCAATTCAGACTATTGAAAATAAGCAGAGCCTACAAATTTATTTTTAAAGAATTAAAATTATAGCAGAACTCTGTTATTGGGAAAACAGCCAGTCCTATAATAATGTCCTGAGAAGTCAGAGAAGAAGGAGAAAAATATTGTTACTATTCCTTGATGGAGGCCTTCCCAACATAACATGATTGAGTGGAATCTCTATGCCAACATTAAGGTACATAAAAATTTTAAAAAGGTAAATTCAAACTGTAAACTCCTCATTTCCTATTCTCTAAAGTCTGATTGAATCATCAGTATTGGAGTCAGCTACTTCTTCCACGCTCAGAGAAAAAACAGTTGCCAAGAAAAGCAATTCATCCCCCCATTTTGGCACTAAGAAAAGGCAAATTCATTGAATGGGTTTCTTGGCATCTAAGGCTTCCAAGAAACAAAGTGGGCAAGATAGTGAAATGTTTTTAACCAAGATCATGTTTCTGGAGTTCTAAAATTTTACAGAAATCATTGAGTCCTACAATTTATGTTGTTCATCTATTCAAATAGATTGACTAAAACCTACTAGTTAAATACCGGGCAATTCATCATCTTCTTGGTGAATAAGGACCCCGACTCTCATACAACCTACATACTTGCTGACCTATTAAGGATATTTGTTCTGTGGTGATGGTTGCAGTCATAATCATCTCATCTGTTTGATTGTCTTTGGCCCACCATCACTTGAAGTACCATCCACAGGCCCAAATAGCTCTTCAGTCTTCACAGAATTTGCAACATTGAACTTGTCAAACCACTAATAAATCAGTGATGATATATGAAAACGCTTTCCATATTTTACTATCATTTCCTATAAATTATTTTGTCTCACTAACCAACATAAACCAAAATTTCTTTCTTCAGTATTCAGGTCTCTAAGCTTTGTCTGTATACTACTAAAAGGGCACTTGTTTAGAAGTATTACAACTTCTATGATCATGGCAAGAATCACAGCTGTAATTGCAAAACTGAGCATGGAATATGAATACTTCATTTCTACTCTCAACCAAATTCACATGGTTCAATATGTAAAGGCTCAAGACACACTGAACATTTTGGCTAACCAGGAATGTGTGCTCCATCAAAAAAGCAATGCACTCTTCATCTCTATCCAATCTTAGTTTTGAAGGGATGAGGATTTAATATTGTTAAATTTCTATTTTTTCATTGTTATATGTTGGCTGATTGTTCGTTTAAAAAATACATTTGTGTTAACTTCCAAGCCTTGCTGGCTACTAAGCTGTCAACCATTATAATGATGAGATAATGATGATTTCAAGAATGATTACAAAAAACAATATACAATAGAAGCACTTGATTACGATGCAAGATAACCCATAAAATACTTTCCTAATATAACTTAAGACATTCTCAACATGTAATAGGTTTATGCTAAATCAAGAAATGTGATTTCTGTACAAATGAATACTATGAATATTTCTGACATTAAGCATTGGCATTATTCCAGCATAAGCACTTTCAAAGCTTCTCACTATATCCAAACCTTTGCTGTGAAGATTAAAAGATCTTAACTTACGTGCATATTCATTCATTTATTATGAGTTAGCTATTGTGTTTGACAGTGGCAACAAATGGAACAGGAGAAAAAATTCTTGCCCTCACGAGGCCTGGAGTTAGTAGGTCGGGAGGTTTGTCAATAAACAGCTACATAATAATGTACTAGGTGCTTTCTAATAAGGCAGTATGCTTTGGGATTACAGAGAAGTCTGTAACACAAACTTGGGAGTAGAAAGTGCGAATGGTCTGTGGATGCTTTCTGTAGAAGTTCTGTCTTGTAAAAGTATAAATAAGAATTGGCTAAGTATGTGCATAAACACTGAGTAAATATAAAGACTTAGCAACTGAACAAGGCATAATTCCTTCAATCAACTATGGAACAACAAACAGAAATCAGGCAACTACAAGAAAGAGGAAAGCAGAACTCAAGCCACTAAACACCATCTTCTCATGCATACTGTACAGTAAAGATAATAATAACCACATTTTTGTGACACTTTATGTAAAAATCTCATAATCTTTGTGGGAAATGGTTCATAATTTATGTCAGCAAAGAGGAACTGCTGGGCAAACATCACTATCCCAAAGACACTCAGCCCTTACAAATTCTCAGCCATCCCTTAGCAAAATTCTCAAGAATCCAAATCTCCCCAGTGGGAACTCACAGAAGTTCAGTGACTTCTATGCCTGCTTCAACATTTCTCTCTTAAGGTAATTTGTGGAATCCTCTTCTCACCATTTTTGGGAAGCATTGAATTCAGAGAGAAGAATTGGCAGAGATGACTGAGACACCCATTCATTGCTTATTTATACTGGAGAAAATGATGTCTAAAATGTAAAGATGCAATGGAAACATGATTAGACAAAGAGTGATGCAGAGGTGAAGTGGGATGATAGAAACAGAAAGGTTTTAAAGAGATATGAAAGAAAGGAATAGCTAGCTAGATCTTAGCAAAGAGAGTCCTGAAAGACAGCAGAGAAATGAAGAGCTGCCACATGCACTTTATCCACACTCAGTGATTCAGATACGTAACAGAATGTGCCCATTAGATGATTTTTTTTTATTTATAAAACCCAAACTAATTTATCAGGTCACAAAACTTAAATGTCCAAGGGAGTATACTGGTCTTCAGACATAGCAGGAATTATGAAACCTCTTTTCAGCACTCAGTTCTACCCTCTGCTTTTCTGGCTTCAACTGCTAGGCACAGTATCAGACTTTCCCTGGTAATAGAAAGATGTTTAATTTTGATCTTTTTAAAAAGAGGGAAAGAAAAACAAGACCTCTTTTCCAGGATTTTCAACAAATAACTCATTGTGTCTTATTAGCTCTGATTCAGAGCCATGCGCAAACCCAAAGCAATCACTGTGATTAGAAAATTTTGATGATTAGGTTATAGCTCATGATGCCAAACCAAATGCACTGAGAACGAGGGTACCCTTTCACCTTCCAAACTGCACGTGAAAGTTCTTCACTGAGAGAGGTTTGCTAGCTTCTTATGGCTGCTGTAACAAATATGAATATGAATGAATATTAATAGTGTTGACAGTTAAAAGTATGTGTTGTGTGAAGCCGACAAGCTTGTGGCTTTTGGGAATTTGGAATATGAGAGAGGATGAACACCCCAGAAGATGGGGAAAGATGTGCCAAGAATACCACATTGAGTTTCACTCATATGATTAAATTCTATACTTAAAATGGACACAGAAATAAGAGTTAAGAAGAGAAGATTTGGAGGATATATCCTTTACAAGCAAAATAGTAGGGCACAGTAAAACCAAATCTCACAGGTTTACATCCAAATCAGAACATCAGTCTTTCTGCTCTGAGTTCAGTAAAAATTTTTATAAAAGGACATCCTAATGATGAAGTTTTCCTTCAAGGTTAAAATCTGATATTCAGTATGCTGTAGCCACTGAGTTTTATGTGATCCAACCAACAGAGACTAGATCAATATGGACTCCCTAATTTAGAACACATAACTTTCATCAATGCCCAAGCATCAAAACGATTAATTTTATTAATAACTGACTTCTCCTGAACTCTCCACTGGATGTTAGTTGTTTCATATGTACATTCTTTTTTACTTCTTGTATGCTCTCTCACCTCTATATTGCTGATTTAAGTCCGATAGGATTTCAATTTCCAGAATCTTTGCCAAGAGGTTTCAAAAATACATTCTCTTCCATTTTGCTAGGCTGCTGATACTCATCATTTATCCTTCAATATATTCAGCTCCTAATCCCTGGAATCTGTGAATGTTACCTTATACAAAAATAAGGGCTTTTCTAATGTTATTAAATTAAGACTATTGAAATGCAAAGACTATTCTGGATTACCAGGTTGACCCTAAATGTAGCAAAACATACCTTTAAAAAAAAAAAAAGAAAGTAAGAAAGCAGAGAGAGATGCAGGACAGAAAGAGAAGACAGTATGATGACAGAAACAGGAAAAGGGTGATCTATAACAGCCATAAGCAAGAAATAGAAATATTCTCCAGAAACTGAAAAAGACAAGGAAATGGATTTGCTCCTGGAATCTCAGCAGCAACTATGAAATAGCCAACGTCTTGATCTCAACCCAGTGAAACCTATTTCAGACGCTGAGCTCCAGAACTTCCTACTCCTGGAATAAAGTTCATAGATCATTACAGTGTTGTATGTATCATTTTAAACCACCAAGTTTGTGGTGATTTATTACATAAGCCACAAGATACCAACACAACCCTTCTGGGTGAGGAGATTTCATGTTAAATTTGGAAGATGAAAGAGAAACCATGTCATTATTCTTCCAGCGGTCATGCACAGGTACCAGAGACTTAGCTGTGTTTTCCAGGTGTTCTCCTTCAGTTCATCCTCTTTCATTTTGGTGGTAGCTGAGTCCACTGGCAGTATCTGTAATTTCTGCAAATTTCTGATTCCCTGAAACCTGGGAACAGCTTCCCATGACTGCTACTGCACCTGCAGCTCTTCCAACTTATTTTAAGCCATTGAAGCTTTCCTGTTTTAAACATTTAAACTACTTTTTTCCTGTCAAAACTGTGACTAGTAACATCCACGTTCTAAAGATTCAGTGGCCTACTTAGGCTGAATATAAAAGACTTTGTTTTCAAAAGCTTTTTATATTTCTTATTTCTGTATTTAGGATCATGAAAGAGTTAAATGTTTTCCAAAGTCATATAATTAAATGCACGTAGAAAAATTAGCATTTAAAATTTACTCATTGCCTCATTCATTCAACAGATATTTTTTGAATACCAACTCTGTGAAGCATACAATACACAATATTGGAAATACAACAACAAGAAAACTAGATATAATTCCTTCCAACACAGAGTTTATAGCAAGAGGGGAAGAAAGTCAAATATATAGCAATTGAATAGAATATGACATTCTAGGAAAGGGTAACAAGCTGAAATAAAAGCATTCAGACAGCAAAATCAAGAAATACTTCTTGGAGGAAGTTACATCTATTGTAAGATTAAACCAATAAATAGGTATTACTAAGACTTTATATAAATAGAAGAAAAAAAAACTCCTTTTTTTTACTCAATTTTCATATTTGCTATTTTTCCATCTCCTGCATCCATAGATTCTTACATGATTCAAACAATGACACTCAGTCTTTCAAGTGAATTTACACATAAAAAAATGCAGAAAGTGCAATTAAGTATTATTTAAACACAAATGTTTCCTCTAGTTTTGAATTCCTGAAATAAAGATTGAGAAAGCAGGAATATTCATTTAAAGGAATGATTTTGCATCCATATAACTTCTGCAGTTATATGAATTTTATTATTGATCAGCACAGGTTTTTTTTTTAACTTTTAAAACCAAATGTCTTTATTTGTAATTTATAATTTACAAGGGTCTTCCCTATTATTTAGATTGTGTACTTGAACATCAACTTCATTTATCAGGCTTCTCAAAGCATTTTCTTGTGAGTCCTAGAATAAAGAAAGAGTACACAAACTAAATCATATGAACCTGGGTTTATGTCTCAGACTATTTATTGCAAGTATAATCTTGAACTAAGTAATAAAATTATCTGAGTCTTTCTTTCTTCATCATTAAAGTGAATATAACATCTCCCTTACATAGATACCTGCCTGTGATCTGCTCAGCTTTATAACTGTCCTGCTTTTTCTTCTTTTCTCTGCCTTTGCTTTTTTATTTTCTAAGTTCTTGTATGTATGTGATCATTATGCAATAACACATCAGATATATATATTAAAACACTGTCCAGAGTTGAACATGAGCTTATAATCAACAAATTCTCAAGACTTTTCATTTTATTTATTTTTTAAGACTTTTAATTTTAAATAAAACTCTGAAATGCATAAACTAAATGGGGGACTCAGGACCCTACTTCTCCTTTGTCTGCTATCACATGAAAGTCTTCTCATTTAACATATCCCTCTTTTTCAAGTTATTAATGGTGAAAAAAAATTCTCCCTAATTAGATTAGCAGACACAATTTCCTGCATGGTGCTTCCCACTTCAAGTATTAAGTCAAATTCCAAATAATTATAACATTATATCAAATGAAGGAAAAGCTAGTTTATATCTTGCAAAATAAAAATTAGAATTAATTCTCAAAAAATAATATGTTAGATGATATTAGTTTTTTCATTCTTACTGACTACTGAGAATGAAAAGAACAATTCTTAAGTCATCTGATGGATTTGTCCCAGAATAAGAAGAGCTAATTCAATCAAATTTTCACAAAAATTGAAGAATCAGGTAAATATGTCTAATAAAAAGAAAAGTGGATTCCTGAAAAGAAGACAAAGCAAAACAATGAGGAAGAGAAGAAGACTGGATCACAAAACAAGGTTATGTAGTCTAATAGACAAGACATTAAGTGAAATACAAAAGTCAGTAAGTTCATTCACTATGCAACATTGAAAGAAATGTTTGCTCATGTTCCATGGTCTGAAAAGTAGAACAAAGTATGAATGAGTCATCAAGAAAGACTTAGAGAACTCTGAGATTTTATCAACACTGTAAGATGATATAATCTGCATTTTCATCATCTACTTTATTTCAGAAGCACATCTTTTACATTCATTAGATTATGAACACCTCAAGGACAAACCTACACCTTCTTAGTTTTGCACACTGACACATTTCCTAGAATAATGTCTTAAAATATCAAAATCTGAAAAAAATTTCATGTCTCTTGGCACACCACAATGAGTGACATAACTTTTGCCAGTTGTCCATGTATTTAGAGATTAGTGATACAATGAAAGAAAATCATAAACCCCACAAATTTTCAGTTGATAACTTTTCTCCAATATGAGGCTGTGAAAAATTGTAACCTGCTGGGTTCTTTAGAAGCAATTATTTTTCTCCCCAGTTTAACATGAAACATTCATTGCCTGAAATAAGCTAAGAAGACTGTTGAACAAATCATCACCATTTTCCTACATTAGCATCATTAAATCTTTCAGATTTACCAGAGGAGGTATATGTGCTAAGTTTTCAGACAAATTTGACTGTGTAGTCTACCAAAAGATATAAATTATTTTTGAAAAAATAGATAAGATTTTTAGAGTAGTGAAACTACTCTGTATACTGTAATGGGAATATATGTCATTATAAATGTCTCTAAATCTATAGAATGTGCAACACCAAAACTGAATCTTAGTGTAAACTATGCACTACAGATAATAATGTGCCAATGTGTTTGCATCGATTACAACAAATGAACCACTTTGATAGGTGGTGTTTATTATGTACATGTACATGCATGTCCAGGGAGAAAGGAATAAAAGAAAAGTCTCTGGATATTGTGCTTAATTTTGTTGTGAATTTTAAACTCCTGAAAAGTAAAATCCATTGGAAAACATAGATGGAAATATAGTTCTAGTCAAAATTTATGTTTAGCTCTTCTTTGTGTATGTTTCCCTTTTTTTTTTAATAAATGTGACTATCTCTTTCCCCGTAGCAAAACTTCCTTAAAAGTAGACACTTTGATATATTTATCTTCACTTTTCCATCCCCTAACATGGTGCTAAGTATATGGAAAATATTCAGTATACATGGGCTGGTCAAACAATACAATGTATACTAAATTTTAAAATGTATTGTAGCCATTAATCCGCACAAAGTCCTTCCCTTGCTTCAAACACACTTGTGCTATCATTCCTGCCACTCTGAATCAGTTCTGGAAGGACTCTTTAATGGGGTCTTTACAAAAGCGTAACAAAAAGTGAAGTAACTCCTGCTGCCATGTGCCATCCAACAGAAAAGCAAGCTTATAAAAAAAATTACAGGATGTTTTCATTCACAAATGGTAAATGTTTTGAATTGACTCAGGACATCAAGTCAGCCACTGCAGTACAGACACTCATGAGAGAGGATTTCCAGAACTGTTTCAGAAAGTGACAAGAATGATGGGACAAGTATATTCAAAGGCAGAGAGAGTATCTCAAGGGTGACTAATAGCAATGTGTCTTTACTGGAATAAATTTTTTAATTTAATCATTAACCATATTTTTTAATTGTGAGTCACACATTAGATGGATGGGCAAATAGGAAGACGAACGGGCAAATAGATATGAATGGATAATGGATACGTAGTAAGTAGGAAGATGAATGGATAAGTAGACAATGACAGAAAGAGGGACTTGAAAATGTACTATAATTAAAAGAAATGACTTATGTTCTTAAGTTCCCAGGCAAGCTTTCCTACTTGAAGTATGGAGATTCCTAAAAGATTTTCTTCATTGGTGAATGAAGGTTTTTCTGATGTCCCAACTAATATTCAGAATGCCTTAGAACTGTAGTTTGGGGTTAAATACCAAGAACTAAGGCACCAAGATGAAAGAACTAGATTGCAATGAATTTGTACAGCCTGCACAACTGAACAAAAAATGTAGAAGAGTCATGTTGTGAAGATTAAGGGCAATATAAAGCAATAAAAAATCCAAAGTATAAATAGAAACATTAGGAGCTTTGATTTTGGATCACAATACCATCCAAGCTGACTTTGTCAAAAATCTTCAAGTTCTTCACTTTCATGAAAAAAGTATATTTGGAGCCGGGCATGGTGGCTCACGCCTGTAATCCCAGCACTCGAGAGGCTGAGACAGGTGGATCGTTGTGAGTTCGAAACCAGCCTGGGCTACAAAGTGAGCTCAAGGCCAGCCTGAATGGCATAGTGAGACCCTGTCTCAAAAACAGGGCTGGGGATCTAGCTCAGCGGTCTAAGCGCCTGCCCAGCAAGCGCAAGGTAGTGAGTTCAATCCCCGGTGCCGAAAAAAAAAAAAAGTATATTTGGGTTTAGTAATCATACTTCTATGAGAAATACATGGTTTAGGTTTCATGTCTTTAAAAATATAGTCTTGTTTCAACTTGGAATAATTCTTCCTAGAAAATAAAGTTAGTAAGAAACTAAACATTCAGTATCTCAGGTTAAAAGAGAATGTATTTTACTAAAAGTGTCACAGTGGGAGTCTTCACATAGGCATACTTAAATAGTCACTGTCACATGATCATCACTCTAACCAAGGTATATGTGTCACTTAATTCAATCCTGCTTAATCTTGCTAATTATGGTTACATGCAAGAGACAATGAAGGAAGGAAATTAGTCTAAAGAGCTAATCAAAATATAAAAACCACATGTCATTAAAAATGCAAAATTAATACATAAATAGCTATTAGAGTTGGAAGAAAATAGTTCTAAAGATAGTCATTTGCTTCACATGCCAAACAAATATTCCAGTGACCATAGGAGTGACAGTAAAGAGATGCCTTTGATTGTAACAGTAAAAGCAAATCTGTGGATTAATCTGTAAAGTAACTATTCAAATGAATTTGTTTCTTATAAGTCCAACTGGATTTTTTTTTCTCTTTGAGAATACTACGATTCCATCCAGAAACTTTTTTAGGAGCTCATTGCTGTTCGTTGTTAAAGGGACACATTTTTAAGAATTATTCTCTTAATATGGAACATAATCACTTTTCTTCTTATTTCAGTGGTTGAAATATGTCCTCCTGTTGGTAAATGTGGCTCAGGAATATGACTGACCTTTTCAAACAAAATTTATAATTTTAGACATGTAAAACTTAACATTCTTTAGTAATCCAATATTAAAATACATTTAGGTTGATCTATAAAATGCTATGATTTCAACTATTCTTTCTTGAATGTGCAATAGAGAAGCATTAACAATGTGTGTGGTTTAGAAAAATTCATTTATATAGCCGTTTGCCATGTCATGATGTATTTTTAACAAAAGAGGTACAGACAAAGGTATTGATTTTACAGACTTAACTAAATAAACAGTATGTAAATTGTGTCTTTCTCTATAAAATTAGATCAGGACACACATATTACACTGCCTTTTTCTATAAAAATGACAGCTATTGAATTTGGCAGACATCGGAATTTGGTTAAAGAGTTACAGACCTTTGATCTTTGGATTACAATTAAATGAAACCATTGTTAAAGGACAGTCGTGGGGCAGCCAATTTCTCAAGCACATTGCAGCAGCCAGGAGGCGTTATCGCTTAGTGCTGTCAAGAAACTGACTCTGCGTTCAGTTTTGCTTCGAAGTCTCGCGTCTCTTGGAAGCTGATGAGGACCGTGACGATGTCCTCATTAGAATGCACAGGGGCGCAGTGAAAGCACACTTTGGTGTTTTCCCCTTTTAGTTTTGACTATATAGCCTTGCTATTCCAGAACACTTCCACGTTAATAACATAATATGGAAGCAATATTTTTTTTCAAGAGCCTATGTGGAGAAACTTTCAGAGTAAATGGAGAGAAAAAGTTGAATCACAAATTCACTGGAGTTTTACGGAAAATAAATGTATAAAAGGCTCTCAAGGTTAACGTTGGTCTAGTAACTTCCTAATATGTGAAAAATTTGGAGGTGATTTCTGTTTTTCTTTTCCTTTTTCTTTTTTTTAATAACACTTTCTGGTCACCAATAAATTGACTTTCACAGTCATACCCAAGAGAACCATTTCGATCAAGTCTTTGCTTTTTAAGCTAAGTTCTGTGAGTTACAGATAACACCATTGTACCATAATGCCAACATTGGCCCACAATTTTTAAGAAGAGATTTGTAATAACCCTTTGGATAAGAGGAATGCTTGGACTCCAAGTTCCCTATTAATGCACATCTTCCTTGTATAATTATTACTAATTGAAACAAGAAGTGCTCTAATAAACTTCCAATAAACAGTGACTGAGCAAGTTTCCTTAATTTAAAACTACGTATTCATAGCAACAAATAGGCAAGTTAGATCTCTCTTAGGCCTTTTTATCCAGCCCACCAGATCTGTGTGCTTTTTTTAAAAACCTTCTTTGTTATGTCATTCTGCAGACAGAGCTCAGGCTGTTTCCTGTCACCCACTGGAGCAAACTGCTCAACAGAAAGCACAGTTGGACAGCCCTTAATTAGTGCTACTTGGGATAGTCAGTGTGTTAGCCTGTGTCAGCATCTCACTTAAACAGGAATAGAGCAGTGAGGATCAGCTGACAGCTTGAAATGCAAGACACCAGGTCTTTCACTTCCACCTACAGTCATACAACGCACGCTGCATGCCTGCGAATGTAAGGAGAAATGTTGGAAATAATGTTCTCTCTGTAAATTGGAGTCAAATTATTCCATCACATCTTACAGGGTGTTTATTTCCTCAAGGTACCCAGATGCATGTTCTTCAATCAAAATCAAATATGCAAAAATAAATTAAATGAAATTTGAAATCACTTTGCTGCCAATTGTCTATAATTCACTAGACCTAGAGTCATTTTTGATACTTTTAAAAGAACAAAGAATGTCATTTTAGAATTTATTAAAAAGAGCAATACAATGTATTTTATGTATATTCAAGTGAACTTGAATTTCACTTTGAGTTAGTGTTAAACGTGCTAAAATAACCAGTGAATATTGTGCCAGTAAGCTACAAGTAGGCTACCTTACTAACATACTTCTTAGCCAAAATCTGAGTGGAGAAGATGCTTTATAAACTTAAACTGTTTGCATTTCATAAACATATATAAAGAAGGATTTACAGCTTGATAAACCACTTGAGAAATAAAAAGTTGAACATGCAACTCTGTCGCATGCTTTCGCCCCTAAAATTAAGATGACTAGTGATCATAGTGTGTCGGAAGTCTATCTGGGCAGCCGAAAGCAAAATGATAGAGTTTGGTTCAGCTCTGAAATGGTGGGATCTTCTTTGTTATAGGGCAGACACCGTTTAGTCTGGGTGAAGAGTGGGATCGATATATTCTAAACCTGTAGCTTACTATAAACATAATCTCCTCCCAGAGTGTTTTAAATTAATATTCTTCTAGTAGCTAATACAGTTCCTTTAGGTTAAATGTGAAGGAAACCTGCAACATGTATTTTCAAAAAGTAAACAACCACCACTTTCTTTTTATTTTTTTACTTTCATTTATATGAAAAGTAGCCATTGTACTTTTAGGCATTTTTAGAAACTGTTTCTGCTTTTTGTTGTGACATCTCAGAGGAAGGGTGGCGTTTTGGGACTGGTGGCAGTATAGGTTTCTTTATAAGGATGAATGAAGATGAAAAGCAAGACAAATAGAAGCGAATGAGACACTGCTTTATGTGATTCATGATAGCCTGCCGTCAGCCTGTTAGCCCCTGCCTGGCTCTCTTCTCCCAGAGAATAATGGATAGTTACAATGTGTATAGTGACATTGTCAAACCATCAAGAATTGCTGATTATAGTGCTAAATATTGATCTCTGCTTCACATGTGTCAAAATTCCTTCTTCCCTTAATTAGAACTTCCCTAAGCACCATACAAGAACAAACTGAATATATCAGATCTCTGTGAAAGGGAGTATGATACCAGAATATAATTGTGACCTCTTGTCTTCCCCTTTTCTCCTGAGTTCTGAGATGACTTCGGCTGTCTCTCCTGCCCTTCCCAGTACATGTGATCATCATGCTTATTTTTCCCAACCTAAACATAGGAAGATTTCTCCAAGCCTCCGCTTTTCATCATTCTGAACCACTGGGGTAGTAGTCAGATGGCAGTGAGACTTAAAGTGCCAGAAGGTGCCTTTTTCTATTTGTTTGTTTCATGGTACACCGCACCAGGCAATGACCTGTGGCAACAATGTCATACAAAACGGAGACAGGTTCACCCAATCAAAGGGAGGTTTAAAATTAATACAGATCCCTTCATTTCTTCATGTGAGATCTGGGAAGGGCAATTTCAGGGTGCCATAGGCTTCTTGGTTATCAGTCACATTCACTTAGAAAATATTTTTAAGAAACTTTTGTTATGGAAATAATTTCTATTTGTACCAAATTCCACCATCAACTGAAACAGGGTAAAGCTCCCTAGTAATTTGATATTGCCATTCAATCAACTTCCATATGCTCTACTCTAGCACTAATGTGATATAATGAAAGGCTGTGATATATGGTTTCAATTTGAACTGCAAACTGGGCACTTAACTCATTTATCTTAGTTTACCTGTAATATATTGTTATTTTTTAATCATGACACCATGGTACATTTGCCTTTAGTTTGACGTGCTTGATAAAATCAATATTTCATTAAAAGATTTTCAAAAATTGTTTGTTTCAAACACAGACCCAGAACAATTTGGCAGCCAGTTTCCTAGAAGGCACATTTGTCCTGAGTCTGAACAAAAGTGTCTCCTTCAGCACCCAACATCCCCACTGATTACTTGTGTGGAGGGTCTTGATCTGCGGTTACCTCCCTGGTAAATTCCCCTGGTCCTTATTCATAACACCTGGATCAGAGGGGCTATAAATAGCAAATTTCAATTTTGACCTTTTCATGATAAATCTGGAAGAGGATGATGAAGGAAAGGTTATTAAACCTCCCCACATTTTTTTTTTCAAACAATTCAGGCAGGAGTCTCTGTCCCCATACAGAGAAAGCTCCAAGTGTCCTGCATGAATGCAAGTCTCTCTCCATAGTTGCCCAAGTCACCTGGCAACATTACACTACAGGTGATCTGCGTCAGTGGTAATGATTAGGTTAGCAAAGTGCACAGAATTAAACTTTAAATTGGTTTGAGAAGCCTGAGACTGCAATAGAGAGGTCCTAGCATTTGAAACATTCTGGTCCACAGTCATGACACCAGATGCTTGTTTTAATGTGGCATAGTTTGCGAGTAGAGATACTTACAGGAGAAATGTTAACTAATGGCAAGGTCGACTTTTTCTTCCCTAGCATACGGATGTGGGAAGAAAAATGATCATTGGGCTGCCTAGTTAAAACCACGCATTACCCGTTTTCTTGAAGCTACTCAGCTATCAGAAATAACATTTTTGTGTGTTTTCTCCTCCATGCTATACATAAAATATATATTTATCACTATAAATCAATATCTAGCTATCTTCACAGGCTACATTTATGCCCTTTGGAAATAAATGAAGAGTATGGTAACTGAAACTACTATAAGATCACCAAAAAAAATTTAACTAGTATATAAATACAAGAAGTGTGATAAAAGATAAGGTTCTATTTCTAAATTTAAATAATTTGTTCTATAAGATGATAAAAGAAAATGGTCAATGATATAACTATACATAATCATTGAATTATGTTTACTCTAGTTTAAGATGATATAAATTTTGTATATATAAAAAAATTGATAACTAGGACGAGTACATCAGCAACTTCATAAAGAGATTTCCATCAAAAGCAATTATAGGTTGAAATAACTAACTCCCCCTCTCTGTAATAATCACATAGAGAAGGATTTGGAAGGGCAGGTATATATAGCATATTATTAACCAATAGCATCTAAGGATTCATGGCTTTCCCTTAATATCATCACAATCATGTATCACCCAAAATATGGAATAAACTAGTCATTTTTCTATCTACAAGAAACATTTATGGCAATTCACAGCTGAGGCAGATAGGATATGATCGATAAAAAGCCTACTAGTCTTTAGTACTTATATCCTCATGAATCTTAAGTAAAAGAAGTAATAAATAAGTGGCACATATGAATAGTACCTTTAAATAAGCAAGTGAGCCTTCTTCAGCAACAAGCAACATTCTCTGGATATCAAAAATAATAACTGGTTTTGCAGCAATGCAGCATGGAAACACGAGGGTATAAGATATACTGTACTTTAAGCTCTGTTTGATGAATCTGAGCACAGTTCCTGGGGGATAGATTACTTTAAACCATGCTCTTTTACTTTCTAATCCTGACTTGATTTGATTTGTACTTTAATACAGCTGCCTGGCAATTCAACAGCAAATAGAGACTATTTATGTAATCAGATTGTAAGTAGTGGGACAAGAAGAAACTCTCTAGAACCTTTTTGGAAAATAGTTTGTTGTACTTTTTATTTATTGAACAGCAGGGCTCCGGGCTTTCCAGTGCTCATTATAATTGGTTTTCTGCTTGAACTTTCAAAAACTGTCATGTCAATACTCAAACAGAATTTTTTTGCTTACTATATGGCTATGGGCTCTATTTTCTCATGTGCAACTTGACAAAGTTCTTGTAATACCTTAGAGGCAAAGTTCTAGAGTTTCTTTTGCTATTTAAGAAAACTGGGCATCAGAGGTCTTTAGTGTATTGCACACTCATGCTCTCTTCCTGTAATTAAATGCCTGAAACCAGGATAGTGTTCCTTTGTGTTACAATTCATGACTATTCCTAAGCCTCTATTGTTCTATGGAAGGGATTTCTCTGCTTCTTTTTTTACCATCCAGCAATATGCTCCTAATTCCACTACCCTGAAGCTTTCCCACTTGGAAGTAAGGTGTTTTTTTCCATCGATATGTTCATGATCACATTGTATATTACAGTTACTTTTTGATAGAGAATTTTCCCCTTCCCCTAAAGGTTTATCCCCTATACAGCTGCAAAAGTACAAATGTAAATTTTATATTTCCCAAACCTTTCCTTTCAGAAATCCCAAAAACCCTGGATAAAAGTTTAAGAAAAGGTAAAGCATGTGTCCAAATTGGGAATAAAGTTTTAAACTCTAGCTCTGAAAATAACCTGTCTTGAGCACAATGACCGTTTATAATTTCAAAGAGTTTGGCCCTGTTATGTTTTATTTTTTAACTACAGATATACTACTTTTGCATTATAACAGTATTAGCCAACAATAATTTTCCATGTGGCTAGAATTGAGATAATTGCAAGACCAAAGATTTACACTAGAAATTAGTGGCCCATTCTTCATTTATTTCTTACTCCTTTTCATTTCAACCTGCTTGGAGCGATCATCTCTTAGGAACTGTGCAATGAGTGGATATTTTCTCTGTATGTTAAAAACTCAGTACTAAAAGTAAATAAAGTGAAACCATTGAATAACAGCAAATGATAATGACAACTATTAAGTTTAAAAGCATTCTTTTTATCATCAACTGGACAGCAAAGAATTTAGATTCTATAAAATGTTAGGTAGTTGTTCCCTTTTAATGTTGTTGTTAATTATTTGGTGTTCTTTGAAGATTATTGAAGAGATGCGTTGTGTTATTCAGTAAAACTTCACATTTCCTTTTGTTTCATTTCACTATTATCCTAATTATGCTCTGGTGGGGTTACATGTGTGATTATGAAATGTAAACCATTTTTCTCTCAAAACCAAACCAGGTGCTGTGTTTTCAAAACTCTCGCGTTCACTGACAAAGCAGCCATCATTTGCCAACAAAAGTTTGACTTTAAATTCAGTCCAAAAAAAATGTGTCTGCAAGAAGAAATAATGCATCATTGAAATGCTGCAGCTGCTGATCAAATTTTCTGCTATCCTTAAGGATGATCCTTATGAAACTGACTGATGATTCCAGACGCCTGT
This sequence comes from Cuniculus paca, assembly GCA_004365215.1. Lineage (NCBI taxonomy): Eukaryota > Metazoa > Chordata > Mammalia > Rodentia > Cuniculidae > Cuniculus > Cuniculus paca. Next base: position 18,838 of record RJWT010000273.1, on the reverse strand, counting down.
TACTTCAGAACACGTCCATGCACTTGTAACAATTGCAGGGAGAAAATAGGCACCTCCTACGCTAGGTGAATTCTTACACATTATGGAATATATAGGTTTTATGTATTGCTATGCATATAGAACTCTTCATATTCAATGTGCAGAAGAAACTTTGATAGGTATGAAAATGCAACTAAGAATAAAAGGAGAGTTCAACATAATAAGAGTGTGACTAGAAATGAAAAATTCTTTTAAAGTTCAAGAAATGAAAAAACACCTGGCAGTGCTGACTTGCAACAATAATAGATGCAGAAGCTCTTACTGGACTCTATTATTTATTTCAAATATTTAACTGGAGTGGATTTGTGTATTTATGCAATCATATCTGTGAGGGTAGTCGTGTTTAACCACAGTATGACTTGCAGCTTGATCCTGGAAATATAAGTTTGCTATGCTATAGTACAGGTTTAAGGTGACCATCAGAATCAAATAAAAATATGAAATCCATTAAATTCATAGGGTAAAACTCATTCTCCGGATCTCAAATAGGAAATTGCTTGTGTGTGGCAGAGCTTCGCCTTTACAATTTTATGTCTGTGCTCTTCCTTGTGTAAGTAAATATATAATTTCTGTTATATGCAAAGTAAAAGTGTAAGTTTTTGGAAAAAATACATTGAAAGGTATATATACATACTTATATAAATCTGTAAATCTGTTTTTCTGATTATGAGAGAATAATTTACTTTATGTTTTCCTTATGAAGTACGTGCACTCTTCTAAGGGACTGCATCATTGTGGTATCTGTTAGCTATTGTATTATCAGACTGAGCTACAGACTGGTGTGTTTCTTTCATCACACAGAACAACTGGCTGAGACTTGCTGCCCTGGTGCACTAAACTCAGAAGACAGATCAGACTCTGTGGCATTAGCTCCCAAAACTACATCAAGGCTACTCTTTTAGTCAACTTGGAAATTTATATACTATACACTAACCCTCCTTTAATATCCTCTCTCTCTTTCCTCTGGGCATTTATTGCTGTTCTTTCTAGTTCAGTAACCAGTGAGCAGAAGGTTCATTAAAACTAATTGAATTGGAAACTTGTCTGCCCTGGGAAATGTTAACTCTTTGTTGTTATCTGTAGGAAATTCCTTTTGTTATGTTCCTTTGAATTGAATTATTGGATCTTGATGTTACGAACATTGTGTTAAAGGCAATTTCCATCTTTTTGATGGTCTAGACAACAAGTTTCAGGAAAATATCCTTGTATCAAATTAGATTTTACCAAAATAAAGCAGCATTTTATTCAATGACGTAAACAGCAATATTGCACACTGTTCAAAACCTGGAATAATGTTGCCTGTTAACTCCTGTTCTGTCACTGTTACACTGACTGGAATTTTTTTATTAAAAGGCTTCTATTATGCCCCTCTCTTACTTGATAAAACAAATAACACAACTGCAGGTTTAGCAAATCAATGTTAGTAGAATATGGATTATCAAAGAACATTAATCCCACAATTGCTGCCATTCTACCTATTTGAACAAATGTCAAAATGAAAAGATTATAATTATTCTTAATGATATAGAGTATTTCACTTTACCTTGTCATTTATAATCATTTGGAAATTGTGCTGAAAAAAGTGCATTTGAAATAAGGGTTTAGGAGGCTGTGTGTGTTCTGGAATTGTTTAGTGCAAAGAAATATTGACAAAATTGGAAACATTTGATAATAGTCACAGTGGTAGATTTTTGCCAGCTTTAAAAATCAATTGAAAATAACAGGAAAGGGACTGTTGCTAATAAAAGTAAATATTTATGACTGATTTGACTGTGCTTCAATACCAGTCAATCACTTTCTAAAGGATCTTTGCAATTCATTAACCTCTTTTTACTGGTCTTGTCCCTGTTGGTATTAGCCATTAAAAAAGAATAAGGGAGGGGGTTTTGATTTTTCTGTTCTCATCATTCATAGCTTATTTGTTCTTTTCCTTCATTCCCATACATTGCCCCTAAATTGATTGTCTGTTTAGTCATATGAATGATAAAGTAGCAGTGCCAGCATGATTGAAAGCCTCCATTAATTTCTGAGGAAGGTGAGTTCCTCTGCTTCAACCACAACCTAAAACAAACCTACTTCTCATGGTGTCTTCTATCACTAGTAATTCCTGTGGTGATAGAGTCCATGTAAGTGCCTGACTTTCCTTTTAAATGTCTCCCAGGGTGAACTTTAAGAAAGCAGATATTTATTAACATCATCTCAAAATCATCTGCCCTTCTGTGCTTTCAGCCTGGTCACATTCTTTATGCACAAAAAGCCAACAGCTGCAAGGTTTATTTAAATGACATGAAAAGCAATGCTTAATATGTATTTTTAAGAATGTTTCAAAATTCCACTCATTGGTAATCAGCACACTCAGAGGAAAATCTTTCACACAGTGAGAGGCATCCTCCTTTATTAAAAGAGTTTTAGAGCCCTTCCATGATACAGTTTTAGATTTCTGAGATCTGTGTTTAAAAATAATAATGCTACTGCTTACTGGTGTTTCTTTTTCATGTCTTAAAATATTCATAAAATCAGACCATCTAAAGTTATCTATAGCAACTGTGTTTCCTTACAGAGGTATTCTGTGATGTATTACAGTGGTACTTTAGGTTGCTTTAATTGCCATTGTAAGTACATATTTTGTCACTGAATAACAGACTGAACAGACGTGTAAAATCTGCATAACTTACCAGTATGTATAAGTTAAAGCTACCTCTAGGTAGCCTTAAATTATAACCCTCCATGCAGATCGTTTCTTTTAACTCTTTCTGTGGTCCATGTGTTTCATCTCCCTTGTTCTCATTGTGCTTGCTTATAATAACAGCTATCATACGCAGTTATTATAAACAGGCTCATAAAGGTGTGTTGTATAGCATTGTGATTTTAAAAGGCAAGAAACTTTAATGTAGATTCTTATTTAATCTTCTCTTTGACTTTACAAAGTAGGTCCTATTATAATTGCAATTTCTCAAATGAGGAAATTAAGGCTGCCAGAAAGGTTAAATGATTTGTCTAAGATCACTCACGAATTGTGCAGTGATACTGAATTTGCCCGATAAATGGAAACCAAAGCTCCTGTTTTCAGTGCTATCCCTCCCCTCTGTTGGATCATTCAGCACTGTCCACTCTGCATAAGAAACACTTGTGAATTTATCTATCTTTCCTCACCTTAGATTATAATCTCTCACCAGGTCCAGGATATCATATTTCCCTTTTTAAGGCATTTTACTATGCTTTAGTTTGAAACTTTCCAGTGAACGCTTTTGAATTGCCAGACTGTACATACTATACAAGGGCAATTTCTAGGGATTCTGATTTCTTGAGTTTCTTCCTTTGTAAGGACTTCTGGCATGGTGCAAAAAAACAATGTTGCAGAAGCCAGTTTCAGAGAAACATTTGTACACAAATAAACAGCACACAGAAAGCAGTGTGAGTGTGACACAATCATCAAAAATAATATTAGGGCTGTGAATGTAGCTCAGCTGCACAGTGTCTGCCAGGCAAGTGCAGGGTCTTGAGTTAGATTTCTGTACCAAAATAATAATAATAATAATAATAATATCAGTGATTGGAAACCCTGTCCCAGAACCTACCCCAGCTACCTTCAGGCTGATAGTTCCTGGTGTGACTCATGGGATAAGACCTGGTCAAATGTACCACTATTTCTTAATTTAAAAAGGAATAGTCTAAATTATTGATTTCATCCATACTGGCATTGTTGTCCTCCCTATGGACCTAAATTTCTGAGAACTTTGTTCTCAAACTTCCTAAGAACAGTCAACATGTGGAGGTTAATTGGAAATGGGAACATGCTCAGTTTCCCCAATTGGACAGAGTAGAATTCAATCCTTGACAGTCCTAAGTTTACACCAGAATTCATATTCACCTCAGCATAAAAGACTAGTCTTCTGCTGTCCTCAATAATGCTTTCACACAGGTCACCATCATTTTATGGTTCCACTAGCATACCTCAAATTTTTATTTGCAGCAGGTAACATTAGACCAAGTATGATCTCCCTTATGCACTGTAAGAGAGTAAACAAGAAGATGACTTCCGGAGGAGTAATATACTTCTCAACAATATAAGCACATCCCACTGAGAGAAGAGATAGAAAGGGGAACTTTCTCCCTCACAGAACCTGGATATAACTCTACTGCTTTTATTTAGCCAGCTTAATTCTTTTCTCCTTGTATGCACTTGGCTTTTCAAATATTGTTCATTCCATAAAATAGAAGTATTAGCTCCTTAGAGATGGATTCTGAGAGTGAGTACCAGATTCCTCAAAGGATGCAAATAACAGATATGCATACGTAAGGTGCCATGGTGTTACATCTTCTAAACCATGTTGCTTGAAGAAGAGAGAAGTACACTACAGAGAAATAAAGCAAAGATAGAGAGATGAGTGCTCTGGTTCTCTAATAAGGATTATAATATTGACCTACAGCTTTTCTTTTTCAAAAAGTATTTTAAATGAATATAAAATGATCATTAAATCATAAAATGAACATTGCCACTCTGCTGGCAGTACTATTTCCTTTTCTTTGTTACTTCCTATAATGTTAAAAGCATATTTCAATATTTATAGAAAATATTTAAAAATTTCTTTTTTTTTCTTTTTTTTTTGCAGCACCAGGGATAAAACTTATGACCTTGTGCATGGCAGGTAGGCACTTAGGCAACTGGGCTAGTTCCTCAGTCCAAAAATTTATTTTAAGAAATAAATATTTGACATTTAAGAAAAGCCATAATAATTTCACAAAAATGATGCTAATATTTTATTTTAACATCAACATATTTCATTGAGAAATATATATTTAGGTCCATCATTTACCTAAGAAAAAAACACTTTTTCACATTAGAAATCTATCACAGTCCTTTGAATAAGTTAATAAGCTTGAACTATCAATTTAGCTGGTAGTGAAATCTTTGCATGAGGATAAAGATGAAGGGAAAAGAAGTCCCAAACCGTAACAGAAATGTATTGATAATGAAAGATTTCATTGAGGTTACCTATGCATACAATCTCCTATGTTAATAGTTAGGCAAAAAAGCTGGAGTTCGTTTGGCAAGTGGAAGCCTCCTGGGAACCATTTGCATCAAGCAGGGTTACAAGAAATGTTGAGGTCATGGTAATAGCTGCTTTGAGCAAGATTTATAACACTTGGGGATTCCTAAGCCAGATGCCTCTGTCTCCCAGTCTAGTCATTCTTGCATGCTGGCCCCAAAAAGACATACCCACATGCTGATCTCAAGAAGCAAGTAACCTTTATTTTCACAAGATTCTCCTATATACGTGTCTACAATACTGGAATCACTAAAGCTTCCTTTATGGCTGCAAACTGATTACTTTCTTAACCCATCTTTTGAGATGCTAAGATCTTTATAAATCAGTTTTAATTTACATAGTTTAAAATCTTCAACATGCAACCAAAACTACTCATATTACAAAAGCTTTTTACAAAGAAGTTTTAAAAATGAATGATAAGAGATGCGATATATAAATATATTAAAATTCTCTTGAAAGCTATCTGCATACACACTTGCATATCTGAGAATGACCAAATTACAGTTTTTGTGATCTTTGTGTAAAAACAATTAGCCACAATTCTCTCAATACTAGTAAGTAACTTTGATGCCTTATACTGAAATCACCAAAGGGACTTAAAAACACATCCATAGGGAAGTCATCTAACCTCTTTACAATTTAGTTTTCTTCTCTGAAAATAAAAAGGTTGAAGAGTTTGATCTCTCTAAATCTCTAACAATCTCGAACACTTTGACATCAGTTCCACAGAGCCAGAAGGAGAACAACTTGAGCTACCAAGTGGTCGGGTAAAAAGAGAAGATTGGAAAGGTCGCCGAGACAATATTCGCAATTCGGTGCTAAAAAGTGGCTTGGTAAGCAGTACTGAGAACTGGTAAATGTTCTGAGCTTATCTTCAGTATTAGGAGACAGAGTCAATCAAAAGGATTAATTTTTGTAAGTCTGAAGGCCCTGAGAAAAAGGCAGAAAATTCAACTCACTGATCTCAAGACCCCCTGGTGCCCTGCGATGCTATCTGCCTCAGATGAGGGGTCCACTCCGACCTTTTGTGGACAAATCTTCCCTGCATGCTTCTCTCCCACATCCAGACCTTTGAATCTCCGGAGAAGGGAGACCTCTGGCCTTAAACAGGCCATCTTGAGGGCCCAGCCACAAATTTCTACAGCACACACAAACTTCTCACAAAAGAGTAAACCCCTCACTTCTGCCCCTTTGTAAAAGAGCGAACCGTGCAAATGGTGAAGGAAAATCTGGTTTGCAATTTTTACAAAAGAGTAAATGGGCACTTACTTTTTCTTAATCCTTCTTATCCCTTTTAACTCAACACATGGAAGTAAAGAACCAGGACTTTGTGAGGTTTTCTCAGGAAGTAATAGAAATGCAGTAACACATCAATCTGTCCATAGATATACTGAAGAAATGTTTATGACCTGTAATGCCTGGAAAGATTTTTGCCAAACCCAAGGTCATCTAGAATTTCTTTTGAGTGCGTTTTTCACAGGTATTCTTGTTCTCCCACCATCACCCCCCATTAACCTTCCAGAGATTTTTCTATTAGGATCATCTTTCTCAAAAGTTTGTCTTTCCTTTGAGTTCCTAGACAGAAAAATATGGACTTTGCAATAAAAATTCATGGATTTCTTGTTTAATAGACTTTAGTGGGTTCTAGATAAATTGTGCTCTACTTGTTTAAATATAGTACCCATTTCCTATCCTTATAAGGAACAGATAGAATTACTACCTAATTGTAAAAGAGAATAGTCAAAGTTTTTTTCTTTCATACTTAATTATTGGGAATAATTATCAATATTTACTCAATGTTTAGACAGCAAAAGCCCTGAAACATAAACTAGAACCTTAATTTTTAAGTGAGACTGAAACTCAGAGCAGTTCACTGAAATCTAAGATTTCTTAATGACAAAAGACAATCCTTTGACTCCTACTCTAGTACTGTTTCATTACAATAAAATGCCCCATCTTAGATGCACTCATGGGTTACCAAAATTAATAGGGACCTTGGAGATGAACTATACCATGCTCTCTATGTCTTACTTTTTTAAAAAAATGGTGAGAACTACCAGTGAGCAGTTTCCATAAGGCCTTTTCTCTTCCCTGGGCAAGACCTACCTGATTAGGTAAAATAAAGACCCTGTGTAAAGGATGACATGTGAACCCTTAATAACAGAAGAAAACCTGCCTTATGATCTACCTTAGTGCTAACTTTCCAAAAAATGCGTGTTTCCTCAGAATATCTTCACTTTCAAAGGAGTATTTAACTTAATTGTGGGAATTCAGGCACAGTATGCTACAGAGGAGTAAAAGATCTTTGTGATGAATGATGCCTTAAAATTCTTCAGAACATCTCATGTAAACCAGATTTTGTTTGATCCCTGTGTAAGGCCTTCCTGAGTACAAACACAACTACTTTCCCAACTCTAAGCCACGCCAAAAAATAATAATAATACTAATAATCAAAAATCACTATTGACAATGATAATACATAATCCATAATTGCCTGCAGGTAAATGGCCAAATCTATGTAGCTTTCTATTAAGCCATAGTAAATGGTCGCAAAGTACAAATGGTCTGTTGTATGCAACCGATTGTTATTCGCATGGTACGAACTCAGTTTTCTCATTCTTCCTTTTGTGGCTACAGCTACTTCCTTTATTCATTTAGACAAAAAAATACATTAATTTTTCATATTTTACCAAGCTCAGTGATCTGTCTTGAAATACAGCTTTAAGTGTATTTAAGCTTTAAGTGACAGACATTATCCCTGACATTTGTAGAATGAGGAATTTCAGGGTGATGAGGAACTATATTATAGGAGGATGGAACTATTGGAAATTCAAGGAAGACATCCTTGAAAAACAGCATCTAAATTGAAACTGTGAAAGAATTAATAGGAGTCAGCAAGTTACTAAGCAGGAGGAAAAGTGCCCCAGGAAAACAGAACAGTATGCAAGAACCCAGAGGCAAAAGGACATGTGTTGTGTTTAAAGAAAAAGATCAGACTGTGTGGAACAGTAAAAATGGAAATGAAAATACCTGTAGATTATGATAACCTGGGAGAATTTTTTTAATAAAAAAAATTATATACATGCAATTGGAGTCCGCTCCAATGATTTTGCCTACTAGAAGCTTCAGAGCTGGGGCACGAACACATGTGATCCCTGAGAGCAGAAGTGAGTGTTTTTTGCAGTAGCAGAGGTTCACAGCGCATCCTCATTTCAATTGATTTCATATGGGAATCCTGACCTACCGCAACCTCTCAACTCACCTCCAGGTTTTAAACCAACTTTACCCAGTCCTCTTAGGTAGGCCCACAGGTAGTTAGATCAATGCTTGCTTAGAGTGATGGGACTCAGAGGAACCACTCGCATCTCCATCAAGCCAAGAAGTCAGTTCATGAGCCATTCTGTTCCTCTTCTCTTTGCTTGATTGTCCCCTCCATCTGTCTTTTCTTCCAAGTCATTAGAGAAATAAGATTAATAGAAAGCTAACTAAGAATCAACAAGCACCTCCAATTTTTACAAGTAAGTATTTAGAGGATCCCTTGCTTAACTTGGATGAGGAATACTTCCCCTCTTTCTTTTATGGAAAGAAACATGGGGGAAATTTTCTCTTTTCCCAGATTAATGTTTAACTCCTTTTCCACAGATTTCACTTGTCCTTTTGTCCCTGTATCCTCACTTCTTTTTTCTGCTCTCTTAATTTCTGCTTCCAATTTAAGAAACTGGATGAGGCTTTACACACACACAATCGACAGAAATGTATGTTTACAGAAATAGATTTCTTTCCTCTCGTCATTTTCCACCGGATTATTATGAAAAGATGAATTTATAAAATGTGGTTCCTTAAATCCTTAAACACTGCAGAAGGTAACTCGCAACAATACACTGGCGCTTTAAGATCTCTGTCCTCAGGAACCACAGAGATCCATGCCCAGTCATTGTTAAGCAATCTTGATTCCAGAAGATGTTGACCCCTGGAATTAGTTTCCTTTTTAACACCCCTTCTTCTGCCCCCTCATTTGCCTCTGATGTTTCCTGACTTTGACATGCCTTCAGGATTCCAATTCTGGTATCCATGTCATTCTGCTCACGGTGTCTTCTGTCCTGACACCCTGTAATTGAACTTGGCTTAACCCTCCAACTTTCTCCTGCCTCCTGGGCTTTCTGTTGGTCTTGCTCCCTAGTACTGGTCCCCAGAATATCTTCAGCTTATATTTTAATGTTGAGATTCTCTCTTTCAGTCTTCAGAGTGAAGACTGAAGAACTTCTCAGAAATTCCCCAAATTCTGTATTTTTTATAACACTTTATGTTTGAAATATAAATGAGTGACCTTGATAAACAGAAGGTAATTTTCCTGATAAAAACATTTTACAGAACATTAAGAAACACTTTCTATAATATAAAGCATATAATAATTATTCCATTGTTATATTCTGAAATATATAATATATATTATATATTATAAAATTCAATATCATAAAAGTGATTCTTACATTATATTAACCTGTGATAACTGAAAATATTAAAAGGAATCATTAGTGCAAAAATATAAAATAAAAATAATTTTTAAAATTTAAAAAGTACCAGAAAATTTATTATATAAAAGTTGTTGGTCTTCAAAGAAAAATTTAACTCTACAAAGTATTAATTTTCCAGTGCAATAATCTTCACCTTTCTTTCATGACATATTTCAGATGTAGCAAATTTTTTTTCATATTGCATTGATTTGTTAAGAATGCACCCAAAAGTACATTCAATGTAGTGATAGGGTGCAAGTTACATTACATAAACTAATTCTTTCTTAATTACAAAATATTTTGTCTGTTTGCTTGGGTTTCAATTTTGCTATTGAAATGAATATTGCTTTTGTTAGATTAGATATTAGATAATCTTTTGATTTTTTTATCTGAGTGAGTGTTGAATTGACTCCTTTGTATATTTTCCTATTAAAATGCTTATAAATCTCTAACAAATGTTCCAATTCTAGAAAACTCCAATGAATATTTCTGCTTAGGATTCAAATAAGGTAACATGCAGATCTCCCAGCAGCACCACACAGAATCACAGAATCACATTCCAAAACTTCCAATTTCAATAGGGATTTTTCTTGTAAAGCATGTTATCTCTTGGAACACTGTTCTTTAGACTTATATAAAATACATTATGTGCATAAACTTATTAACATTTGGTTACTGAAAGAATGGCCCGGCATCAACAATAGACAGGGCCACAAACACACTTATAACCTGTCAACAACTGCAAGTCAGACTGACTGATTAGATGGTGATCACTTCTCTCCTCCTTGCTCCTATTCTGGTTTCTACAAATATCGGCTTTAACCTTTGGTTCTCCTGTTAGTGTGTCTTACTCTTGCTATTCACTTAGCATCAGCAAATTCCTTCAAACCAATAACACATTGATTGGTAAACTTAATTCCCACAGGAGAATTATAACACCTTTTTCCATATTCCTGAATTCTCAATGCATTTTTCTCAGCATTCAAATTTTAGAAAACAAAAATTTCCTTTGAAATGTCAGAAAGAAATTTCTGCATGGAAATACTAGGCCTCATTATGGCAAATGCATAGCCAATGCATGTCAAGGGATAAATGATAAAATACAGTTTGTTTCTCAGTAAATGTAATTCACTAAGCAGATAAGAGCAAAATAAAAGATAGATAATAAGAAGTAGAAAGATAGACCTTTCTCAATGGGGAAGTGGATCGAGAAATGGAAGAAGAGGGGAGGGAGGGGAAGAATAGAGTATGAAAAAGGGAATTGAGATGTGTTATGTACGTGTGCCAACTTCACACAAAGAATGCAAACATAATGTACTACTCACATGTACCAAAAAATTGAAAGAGGACCAAGGGTTGGGTAGAAGTGGGAGGGAGGAAAAGGAAAGGGAATTAAAATGTGTTATGTACGTATACCAACTTCATACAAGGAATGTAAACATTATGTACTGCACACATGTCCTAATAAACTAATTTTTTTAAATGACAAAAAAGAAGCAGTGATCCAAAGGGAAAAAATATACGAGACTGTAGACATACACATATCATGTAAATTTACCTACGTAAATCATAAAAAACTGGGAAGCATGAAAACACGCCTCCCAACCAGTCTCATGTCATGGGACACACAGAAAGTGCTCGTGTTTGTAGTACACATTGAGGTACACAGGACAGGTTACCCTGCGCCTTCTCTCACATCAAGCCTAATCTCATCCAGCCTCCCCTGAGGCTGACGAGATCAAAACCTCAGCACACCCACAGCCACCTCTGCCACATGATACAGGTGTTTCTCAGTGTGGGAGCAAGCGTGAGGTTGACAGGTCCAAGTGAACAGACTAAACAGGCAGGTCTCGATCACTCAGAACTAAACTCAAGTTCCCAAGAAAAGCGTCTGTAGGTTAGAAAGATGGAAGGCAGTGATTTCACAGGATGCACTTTCAAAATAATCTATCCATGTGTTTATTCAACCAAATGTATATAATTCAGTCTTAAAGGGTTACAGGGAGATTTTTGTTGCAGTGGTTTTTATTGTTGGGGGGTGCTGTAGATTCATGCTGTTATTTGTGCTTTATGATATCACCAAAACAGACCTATGTGTTCAAACGGCAGGAAATGTGAGCTAGACTTAAATGCCGAGGAGGGGCATTTGTGAAACGCTGAGCCTCGGGGTTATGGAGAGGCATTGACAGATATATAAACGTGAAGGTAGGAGCTGAAAATCCATCATTCTTTTCTATTGTCCATCTGCTCCTGCTCAGAGGCACACTGGAGTCCAAACTGTTGTCAGTGTATTCCTAAGAACCTAAACCTGAGAAAACAGTTCCCCTAGGTAAATGTGCGCTTCTGTATGCTACATGAATGAGCTAAACCAACTGTTAAGGGAAGTTTTTTGCAGTACACACTGAGTTCATCTCAGATCCTAAGAGAAGCTTTGTGGGACTAACCTCACAGAAGCAGGTTCTGAGGCGATGACCCACCAGCAAGGAAATCCAACTATTTGGCACCATCTTACATTCATAAAGAAAAATCACTAAAATACTTTGATATTTCAGTAAGTGGCGGTTCTTGGCTCTGGCTGTACACTAGAATTTCTAGAGCGTTTTAACAGTGATCCTTGAGCCCAAATCATCACTATTTTTAAATATTCCAAGTGATTCTATTGTGTAGCTGGTTTTAAGAACAATCACATCAAACCGTATTCTATATTGTCTTTACAAGAAGACAATTACTTTTCCTACTCCCTAGATTGCTACACATATATCAAGAACATTATACTTCTCATTGGATTGACACCAATATATTTGATGAAGTACTAATATTACACAAAGAATCAATGTACGACACACAGTCATCAAGAGGCTTCTTCCTCCTTCAAAGAACTACCCATTCTAAAGAACAGCATTCAATCAATGGCAAATCAGAGTCAACAATGCATGTGAAAACAAAGGACACACTGTGTTTTAGGATTTCTTGTCCACAAGTTCTACAAGATATTGGACTATATTTCGAAAAGAGCCCAAGGAAGCTTCTTTTCCCCAATTTGGAAAATAGGGTACAGGTAACCTTTTTCTAACCCAGCTCTGAGGTCAGGTTCACCTGAAGGACAAAGGCATGAAGAGTTCAAGCAGACAGCACTTCCCAATATTATTGGCCGCAGGAGCTTTGCTCCCCTGCAATAAGCCAAAAGCTGACCTGTGGGTGTCCAGTGAAGAGTGTCAAGTCTGTGACTGTGGGTAAATCGCTAGACATCTTTATTTCTCCAATTAAGATATTCTCACCCTTCAGGTAACGGAGCCCCTGAAGTTATGGTTCTATTTAGAACAACAGGAATTGTTTAACAGCTTAAAATGACGCATGCAGTCTCATGCTAAGATAGGTTTTATCTCCCACAAATTCAAGCAAGAGCAGCAGATAGAAGTGTAAGGAATATTTATGGAAGAAGATAGAGAAGTAAGAAAAGCTGTTATTATCATTTTTCTACCTATTGATAAGTCTTTGGGTTTAATGGACATAAAAGCAGAGGAGTGCTAAAAGATTTTAGGGTGGATATAAGAATTTAGGAAAATAACATACAAAAGTTCTGGAACGCACAACAGGCTTAAGGGATAAAAGACATAATTTCACACCAAAATTAAACAGATTTTTTGCATTTAACAGAAAATAAAACTTTGTTGACATATTTAAGGTTATAGAATCACCAGGTCCTAAGCACCACTTCTGTAGGGTTAGATATTTTAAATATAACACCATGACCTGCAGAAGTAAGAGAACTTAGAAAGTGCACACTTTAATATGTAATGTCAGCAGTGTGGATCTGATCCTATGAGAGAGACCAAGTATGGTTTGCAAGGACAGTGAAGGCAGAGAGAGGCTGGTAAGCAGTGCAGAGCCTTGAGTTTGGTGGTGTATTGTTGCAAAGCACACTCCAGGTAGGACTGATCCCTGATACAACAGCCCTAAGAGCTCTCTGGGGACTCAAGCACCAAGAACAATTCAAACTTTCGCAAAATATTATCTTCGAGTTTCAGAGAAGATCAGGAAAATTGTGCAAATTGAAAACTTTTTGGCTCAAACATGATTCTGCTAAATAACTTATTTCTGAATTTTGGTGCTAAAAAGAAGACAGAATAATTGCTTCAACTGAAATAACTACATTACTTCACATCATGGCTGATGAGTCTCATCCTTCCACCCTTTAGGTACCAACAGTACTTCTGGTGCCTGGCAGCATTATGATGAAAGGAAAAACCCCAGATCTTAGGACTTGTTAACACAACTTTGCCCCATTACAAGAAATGTCTGCAGTGTCAAATAGAAACGGATAGCCAGCATGTGTCAGCTGTGTATTTTTGAGACTGAAAAAGTCTCTCAAACTTGGGTTCATTAAGGTACTAATCCATAAAATGTGAGAGTAACAAATGCCTCCCCTTGCATTGCCATGGAAAGCATGAAAATTAGTGAGTTATACCTAACATGTACTGTAAGGTTAAAAATAAAATAATTATTAAAAATAGAATAAAATTAACATATAAGAGCAGTAGGAAAGGATTGTTTTCCAGGAAACTAAAAACAAAATTCTCCTCTACTTCTAAAACCACCATACACATCCATACTTGTGTACAGAGAGAGAGAGAGAGAGAGAGAGAGAGAGAGAGAGAGAGAGAGAGAGAAACAGAGATGTCTTTACTTGTTGAGGGGAAGTCAGAAGAAGAAGAGAAAAGGTAATTGCTTTCATTCCAGAAATTACTCTCCAAAGTTATTCAATTTAGTTCTGGAAGCTTTTATGAATATTTCAATCATTGATGGTGATTGATGAAATTATGTCTGGAATGACATGGAACTTACCAGCCTCAGAAGTTAGAGAATTTTGGACTTTGCTGTTCATCTAGCTCAAACTTACAATTAAGAAATAAGGGTTCTGCAGTGGATGCAAAGTCACAATAAATGGTAGAAATTATTTAATCAAGGCCTCTTTCTCTTTCCACTTCCAACCTGCTCTTAGTTCTGAGAGAATTATAACTACCAAAATACATAACATATTTTAGAGTAAATTAATCCCATGTTGTAAATCCCTCATTGCATGTTTTCTTCACAAACATTTGCCTGTGAAATTATGCTAGAGTAAACATACATTAGAGACTAGATATGCACTGGTATCACATTTTTAAATGACATTATTTTAAAAGGTGTCCTTTAATTTTATTTTGTCTGTTATTAATTTTTTTTCTTTTCAACTATTCACTTTAAAATTCTAAATCTTTTTTTATTTTGAAGAGAATATAAACAAATGATAATAAATCACAATCACAACAAAACAAAGAACATGGTACATGACTTCAAAACAAGGTAAAAGGGACTCAATAATAGCTACCATAATGTCTCTTGTTATCTTCTAAATAACTGCCCATATTATCAGGCATAAATATAACTGAACAAAATAGAACAGATTAAAACCAGTTAAAAAAAATAAAATAAAAGGAAAACAGAGCTTCAAGATAATGGTAAAACAACAGTGACTACCATAATGCTTCTTGTTATCTTCAGAGTAGTTGCCTATACCTTCAGATATAATACAATCAAACAAAACAGAATAGAGTAAAATCAATCAAAATGAAACAATGAAAGTAATACAGGGCTTTGAAACAAGATAATTGGAAATCTATGATGGCTGCAATGATGTATTTTGTTATCTTTGAAATAGCTATCCATGCCATCAAATATAACAAAATCAAACAAAACAAAACAGAATAAAACCAAACTAAACAGAACAATGAAGACAATACAGGTTTCAAATCATGATAATAGATTAACAATGGCCACTTCCTTCCCTTATTAGACAATTCCTCCCCTTTCACTTTCACCATATGTATTGTGTATTTTGGATTCCACTAACTCCTTTAGTTTGTTATACTAGGGAGACAACACGAAATTCACCCATGTGACTCTGAACCATTTCATCCATGAGCATGATCTCAAGTTGTATCCATTTACCCACAAAAGCCTTGAGGTTATCTTCCTTTATAGCTAAGTAGGTTTCCATTGTATAAAAATGCCATGTCTTTCTTATCCATTCTGCAGTTGATGGGCAAACTACCCCTACTTTTTTTCTGGCTACCTGTCACACAGGGCTTGTTCTTTCTCCTTTGACTTTCAGTCTATGAATTTCCTTTTGAGTTAAATGTGTTTCTTGTATAAAACATATTGATGGATCCTGTCTCCTGATCCACTCCGCCTGTGTTTCTTTCTATTGGTACATTCAGGCCATCTACATTAACAGTTATGGCCAATTTGCACTGTGTTGTCCCTGCCATGCTATTTTCCTGCCATTGGTTCCCTATTTTTCCCCTCCATTCAATTGTCTGCCCCCACTTGATGGTCCCCCTCTGGCACTGTTCCTGAGACCATAGTCATTTTTATCTCTCTCTAGAATGTCCCTTAGTATTCTTTGTAGGGTTGGTTTGGTGGTCATGAATTCCTTGAGTTGTTCTTTGTCATTGAAGTATCTTGTTTCTCCATTAATTTTGAAAGAAAGTTTTGCAGGGTACATCAGTCTGGGTTGGAAGTTGTCTTCTTTCAGGACTTACAATACTTCACTTCAGCCTCTTGACTTGATGGCTTGTGCTGAGAAGTCTGTCATGATTCTGATGGGTTTTCCTTTATAGGTGATCTGTTTCTTTTCTCTAACAGCTTTTAATATTCTGTTCTTGTGTTGAATTTCTGGGATCTTGATTATTATACATCTGTGAGTAGATTTGTTTTGGTTATGGCTAGCTGGAATTCTATATGCCTTGCTTATTTGAATGTGACTTCCTTTTCCCATGCTTGGGAAGTTCTCTGATATTATTTTTCTAAATAGAATCCTGATATCATTTGTCTTGAGCCCTGCTTTTTCACTCACATCTTTTATTCTCAAGTTATGTTTCTTTGCATTGTCTTACAGCTGTTGAATTGTTACTTCCTGGTTCTTTGTTATTTTTAAGAGATCTTTCCTTACATGAGCGCAAGCAGCAGACCTGTCTTCAACATTTCAAAGTCTATCTTCAGTTTCTTTCAAATGTTTTTGCCAGCTTTCAATGGGGTTTTTAATTTCCTGGATATCTCTTTGAATGTTTCATGTATTCTAAATCTTTTTTATATTTTTCATTCTTGGTTTCCCTCATTTTCCTATGCTCCTCTATTTTTTTATCTATGTCTTCTATAGAGGTGCTTAGCAATTCTTTTATTATGTTTTTCATTTCTTCTTTTATCTGAGATAGCATTTCTGTTCTAATTTCTTTTATAACCTCATGAAGTTGTTTCTTCAGGTGTGTGACTCCGATCTCTTCTGTGTTTACCTCTCCTGGATGTGCACTGCTTGAGTTGGAGGCCAGAGACTTCCTTTTGCTTCTCCATCTTGACATATTCCTGGGTTCTTCCAGACACATGGGTAGTGGGGTCCCAGGCACTTCCCAAATTGGCTACAACTTCTCTGAAGTGAGACTGGTTTTTCTAGCCAGTGCTGGCTACGGATATATGTTGGTGGTCCTTGGGTGGGTGAGTCAAGCTGTCTGTTGATTTTCCCCAGCCTGTGCTGGCTCCCCTATGGCTGGTGGAGTGTGCACAGGGGCAAGGCCACCTATACTTCTGGACTGAGCAGTGTACAGGCCCACACAGTGTACAGGCCCACACAGCCCTTGAAGTGTGCATGGGGGTGGGGCAGACTGGGGCCTTTGGACCTGAGCTGGCAGAGAACATACTTGATGGCCTCTGGAATGTGTGCAGGGGTGGGACTCAGTCAAAGCAATTTCCAGGGTCTGTACCCAACTAGGAGCTGCTGGAGGAAGCTGGCAGCAGTTTTGGTTTGGGGCTTATCCCACCTGACTCCAAAATGGCTCCCTGCCAATTGCTCTCTCCCACAGGAGGACCGAGTCCTGTGCACTCACTGCCAGCCAGTACAGTCCTTCGCATCTGCCACTCTCTCCCACCATCATCCACTGGTCCCTCCCACCACTGTGTGTCTTTGCAGAGGCCTCCAGGTTTGCCAGGAGCCAGCGTTACTGTGACCATGTGTCCCCATGTTCCAACAGCTCCTCTCACATGGTGATTCAGCTGAAGGCTAAGGCCCTGCCAGCTACCACCTTCTTCTTCATTTAAGTTTTTCTTTTTACTCTCTCAGTGGGCTTCAATTCACATTTTAGATTCTTCCTGGGTCCAGGGGACCCACTTCCTTCCTTGTGTTCCCCATGATGCTATATTCCAGCATCTGGACTGTGTCTCTCAGAGAGGTTGTTTACTCTGCTGCTTACTGTTCCACCATCTTCCTGGAAGTCCTGTTATTAATTTTATGACATGTCTCTTTCAAGACCTAAAAGTTTTCAACATTCCATCTTGTAGCCTTATGACAACACTTGTTCCTGAAATAAAGAAATATCTTTAATTCAGCTTTGCATCATAAACTGAGCTCTAGAATGTCCTTTGCACACAGTAAGTAATAAATACAATCTTTAAAACAGCTGTCATTAATGACCATTTGTGTTAGTGTGAACTCTCCAAGAAAAAGACACCAAGTTGCCATGAGTTTATTAGAATTGTCTATGACCGAACTTGAAGATGGAGTTGGAAAAACTGAGAGATTCTTCAGGAATGCAAGTCTGTGGTCTCCAAGTGAAAGAGAAGAGAGGTCAAGTGAAAGTGTTCTGGACTGCCATGAAGTAAAAAGATGTTTCGATAAGGCTCTCAAAGCTTGAATCTCACTGAGCACACTAAAAAGGCCCCTATGGTCCAGGAATGAGCTTGCCTTATTATCTCCATTGCACCGAGTCACTGGCCAGAGAGAGCCCACACAGAGCCTCATCATTAATATATATCACTAATAATATAATTTCAGATGACAGGCACTGAAGCTCTTGATTGTATTTTCCATGACTGCGAGTTTGCAAGTTGAACTTTCGTGGCTGCTGCTAGGATCTGTATATTTGCGTTCCAGGAAAATTCATATATTGAAATGTTAACCCTCAAGATGATAATATTAAGGGATGAGGTCTTTTGGGAAGTGATTAGCTCATGAGGACAAAGCCTTATGAATAGTATTAGTGCCCTTACAAAAGAGATCTATGAGAACATAGTAAAAAGAAGGCTGTACGCAAACTAGTGAGCAAGCTAGGACCAGAAGTAGAATCTTCCAATACCTTGATCCTGAACTTTCCAACTTCCAGAACTATAAAAATAAATTTCTGTTTATAAGCCACATACTTT
>RJWT010000272.1:62783-76397 GCA_004365215.1 Cuniculus paca | reverse complement strand
ATATATATATATATATATATATATATATATAATCTTTTTCCTTCTGCCTTCTCTCCTTTCTCCTATCCCAGTTGTTCTTTCCTTTTGAGGAGCTGGATTTTTGGAGGGGGCTGAATCTAGAATTTGTGATTGGTTCATTCTCTAGTGCTAGAATTGGGGGTGAGTGATATACTTGCCTTAGGGTGGGTAGCCTGCATAGAATATAAGGAGGAAAAGAGGCTTGCTTCCTTTATTTTCATTCTTGTTGCTTTTGGTATCTTCTGCCACCGTGAATGTTTGCCCCTCAATCATACCACCCTGCCTTGAAGGTAGGAGATTATGGACTGAAACCTCTACAAACTGTGAGCTAAATAAACTTTTCCTTCTTAATTTTGGGTGTTGGGTATTTTGTCTCAGCTACAAGAGAAAAGTAACCAAGACAGTAACCTTGCCTTTAAATGGTGATGAGACTGGATATTAATTATGGGTTCAAAATTCTTTCTTATCAATATTTTAAAAATATTGTCCACTGTTCAATTCAGTGTTCTTATTAGGAAGTCAGATGTCAATCTGATTCTAGTTCAATTATAAGCAATCTATTCTTTTTGGAAACTTTCAAGCATTACTAAATTTTACTCCAAAGTGAGTTTACTAAATTTCACTGTAAGGAGTTCTGGTTTGCATATATTTTTATTCTGTTTGATATCCTGTGACACTTCCAATTTGAGGTTTTTTATCTTTCTTCATTTCAGAGAGGTTTATCATTACTATTTTCTCCCTCTTGTTTGTCTTTTCCTTTCTCTTGTTTTCTTTTGGGGCCCTTTATTAGTACTTCTGCTTCTATCCTCTATCTTTTTAACCTAAAAAAAGTCTATCATATATTTTTCACTGCTGTCTTCTAAGGTCAGTTCTTCAGTTTGATAATTTGGTACCAATTATAATCATAAAGCTTTTTAGCTCATCTATTGTTTTCCTTAAATTTATCTATTTACATTTTTAAAATTTAACTTAAAATTTTAAAAATTTTAATTGTATATATTAATTTTTTTCTATTAAAATTCTATTTTTTAATCTATCTTTTGAAGATCTTCATCTGTTTGTTGTATTCATTTTTTATGTGTTTGATCAGTTAAACTTATTTTTTCTTTTATATTAGCAATAGTCCTCAGTGTTTACTTATGATCATGAGCTTTCTCTTCCTTCTTCTGTTGGCATCACCACTCTCATAACGTGTCTAAGGTTACATACTCTGAATTTGTCCTTGTTGGTCTAGTCCAAGTCCTACCCATGTCTTTCTCATTAAGGAAGAAGGAATGGATAGACTCTGAGAAAAGATATTTAGGTGCCCAGGACTCACATTTCATGCTATATTTTCTAGTAACCATGTCTTTAATGGAATATCTATAGAGAAAGAGAACATTCTAAGGTAATAATTTCCTTCAATTGCAATGTGCTAGCACTGGGGGATAGAAAAAGGAGGATACAGGAATGTTGACAACTTTGTCCATAAGTTCTTCACTTGAGGTAGGCTCATCTCACATTAATCTTCAACAGCAGTACCAAATGCTGCTGTGCTGTGCTGTGCTGTGCTGTCACACAGTAATGATGAAGCTGGGGCTCATTTCAGGCTGGGAGGAGTACAAAAAAGAACAGAACAAAAAGTTTGCCCAAGATCTCTTTCTTTATCCAAAGAGTTTTTCTCTGTCTGTGGAGAGCATTTCTTCCATATAACTGGTTTTTAACAAGACTTCAGGCTCTTCGTCTGTGCAGCTAAACCAGCAATTACGGTTTGAACAAGACAAGTAATGAGATATGCATGCTGACCTCCAAGTATTATTCATCTTTTTCTCATAGTCATACCAGAATGGCATTACCAATTTTTATTTTTCCCTTATTTTCTAAGTATTTATGATGTACCTTCTTTGTGTTGTTGGTGATGCAATGTTGCCTACAAGCTACCAAAAGAATACCTGAGGAGCAGAAGATGTTAAAAACCAGTTATATGGAAGAAATGTAGCCCTCTCCCTCTTTGTGCTATTCTTTTCCCTCTCTTTTTCATAGCAGTTATCCTACCTCCTTAGGCAACATTGCATATATATATGATTGTAAGTATGGGCAGCATAAGTGATCAATGTAAAGACAGAATGTCAGATATAGAGAATAGAGCTGCAATCAATGATCAATAAATGAGAGATATCTTAAAAACAACAAGAAAGTATGAAAAATTGATCCAACAACTGCTAGATGACTCAAAGAACATCAGCATAAGAGTAACTGAAATTAAAGAAAAATTACAAGAGTCCACCAAGGGCTTAGTTATTTAAAATAAAATTTTATACAATATCTAACTTTCTTTTTATGTCCTATTGGATAATTTATATGAAAGTTGAAATGTAAATTCCTAAGCAGTGTCCAGATGTAAGGTACAATTAGTACTACTTTTATAATTAAGTCTCATAAGTTTTAAGTGGAGTAAAGAAAAACATTACATGGCAAACTCCTGGTGAAATCTGAATGACATTAAAATGTGGAAGCACCGCAATTCCAGTGTTAGAAGGACAGTTCACAAACTAATCAATGTGAACCTCAAAGTGCTACATTCTCGTAATGCAGGAAATGTAGTGGGTTATATATATATATATATATATATATATATATATATAGAGAGAGAGAGAGAGAGAGAGAGAGAGAGAGAGAGAGAACAAGATTTTGCTATGTAATGCAGACACTGGCCTTGAACTCACTTATGCAGCCCAGGCTGGCCTCAAACTCACAGTGATCCTCTTGCCTCAACCTCTTGAGTGCTGGGACATGTGCAACCATGAATGGCTCTTTAATCATATTTTTTATCTGATAGATTTCTTTTTGGAACTATTTTATGGAATCCCATTCTTTTCTATCTTGGACACTCATGTTTTGTACCGCTTACTTTAGCTCTGCCAGATTTTCGTTAGTGTCTTCTATACATTTTTTGATCATTTGTTTCACTAAAATCTGATCAATTATATCACCTTTAAATTTTCCAAACATCATATTGATCTGTTTTACTTCCACTGATATGCTTTCAGGCCTTTTTGCTCTGTGGCTTATGATTTCCTCCCCCTTGATGGCCCCTGAACTTCTTTTGTGGGAGTTGGGGTTTTTTGGAAACATATTGTTAGCTTGTCTATTCATGTTTCTATTTTTTCATTTGTTTGCATTTCAAAAGATTATATGCAATTTGATACTGAAATAAGATTTTGTGCACACAAATGAATTGAAACAAAACAGATGGTCGTACCTTTGATACTAATGAAATATGTCTTCACTGTTAAGAAAATGACCACGATTTCATTTATTTGCAAACCAAATAACAAAAAAAATCAAATTCTTTATGGAATTTAAGAAAAGAAGACCCAGGTAGATGAAGTTTAGTTACCCTTCTCTCAATGCGCCAAGATACATGCAAAAGAATTACTTATTATATAACAATCAGTATGACTGAAGGAGACATTGACAAATCCCTTGGAATACATGCAGAAAATGTGTGCAAGCCAAAAATGGTGATGGCACAATGTAAAAGTATAGTTTAATTGGCAGGATTTCTTTTTGCTTTATAATGTAACTGACAATTAATAGAATTATATTTGAAGGAACCAGTTTTATTAATGATACTTTTCATTAAAACTGATAAGTGCTTTGTCTTATTTCTTTCACCCATTATCTTACTTGATCCTCTTAACAAACCTGTAAGACATTTATGATACCTGATAGTTTATTATTATTACCTTACCATCTTCTAATAACAATGTTGTCATGACTCTTATGCCCATGTTGCAACTGAGAAATAATACTATCATAAAATACATAATGTATTATATGTGATTATATAATATATAACAATATTAAATGATTATATATATCATTTATGTTGCAATTAAAAATACAAAGTGAAATAAATCAGATGCAGAGAGTTAAAAATCATATGGTTTCTCTTCTGTGATAAACCCAAAATAGCAACAATTTAAAGAACAAAATAAAGAAATAGTATGACACAGGGAGGCAAGGGAGGTAGACATTTTGGAGATTGGAAGGGAATCTGGGGAAGAGGAGCTAGCCAAATACACATACAATATGTGTATTTACAAATTCCCCCAAAACAAAAGTAATTATGTATCCACAATGTGACTAAAATTTTTTTTACACACTCACAGACACACACACACAAAACTGAAACTCAGAGACTTCAGGTGATTTGGTAAAGTAACAGCCTATAAAGTAAATAGAGTGAGAGTCTTGTGACCTTATCTTGGAAAAGGGTGAGGATTGATATCATGCTTTGCAAGCTCAGTGAAATATCAGATTCAATGCACAGCCTTTCTGCACCCTAAGAGAAAATGGCACTTAGACATTTTGCCAGGATAATTATAGATCCCTCTGACCCAGTATGGAAGAGAGTTCTTTTTGTTAGGTGATTTGGGTTGTAAGAAAGAAAAATCTCGATGCACCTAACTAGCAATAGGAAAATGCTCTGTCTCACAGAAAATCTCAAGGTAGGACAGGTTTCAATGGTAACTGATTCAGAGATTCAGTGATATCTACAAAAACCCAGGTTATTCTGTATCCCTATTCTGCTATTGTCAGTATCATCTTCACCCTCAAACTTACAGTGAATCAACTACAGCCATACTAGGTACAGTATCCAGACAGGACAACAGAAGATAAAGAGAGAAAGTTCCATCCAAGAAGTCTCTCAGCATGAATTTTTGTCCTTTTAATTAGAGTTAGAACACAAGCACGTTCTTGAACAAGTAACAGGCAAGGAAAATGAAATTACCCTTATTCCAATAAGATGACCTCAGAAGTTGGGGAAGGGATCATCTGTC
Source organism: Cuniculus paca (assembly GCA_004365215.1). Lineage (NCBI taxonomy): Eukaryota > Metazoa > Chordata > Mammalia > Rodentia > Cuniculidae > Cuniculus > Cuniculus paca. Next base: position 71,553 of record RJWT010000272.1, on the reverse strand, counting down.
CCCAAGTCATGACCAATGTGCTCAAAGGAAATTATTTGACAGATGCTATTTGTCTAAGATTTACCTAGGAAATGTGTTAACTTTTTAAAATAAATGGCACTGACACAATTGTGCACTCTAGTATTTTGTTCTAACCCTTAGTTTAAAAGTCAGGTGCATCTTATAATGTTGCTTGTAATTGAACACATGCACACATAATTTACAAAATCATGTGGTAGGACACTCTCTGTTAAACATAAAGAATACCTCTTCATCTTTAATAAATGTAAAACCTTGCTACCTTTTTCACATGTCTTGACCAAGTCTTTGTTGAGGACACCAACGACCTAGAAAGAGTCTACAGAACTGTAGAATACAATAACATTTCTTGGGGAGCCCAGCCAGGAGGCAACATGACATGGAAAACACACAGCAAATCCCAGAAGCCTTGTCATTAGCCTGTGTACTTAAAAATTGGAAACAACTTGATCATGACAATCTAAGGAAAAAACAATTTATCTTCTATTGAAATACTGTTTAGTTTCAGCATGAACTAGGAAATGGAGAGAGATGGGTATAGTACGGCAGTCTAATTACCATACTATTCTTCAGTTAGACCTTTTCTACAAGCAGTAAGGAAAGTGGTGCGAAATCCAATGTGTTCAGGCTTTTATAGTTCTTTATTTCTGTATATGTCCAAAAACTATTATGGTGTTTGCTGAGGCCCCCAAAGAAGAGGAAATTGATATTGTTGATGTTACTGCCCATCTGTCTCTCAGGGGACCATGGGGTTCATCTTCCTGTTTAATGAAAACGACCATACTGGGATGTTTCCTCAAAATCCTCCTTATAATTCTCAGGTCAGTAAATCAGCCTCAGCCTCTTCAAGTGACTCAAAGATTCCATCAGGGGCTAGATCCCCAGAGAGACCCAGTATTCCCCAGTCCCCTCCTTATACTTCTTAGACAGCTTTTAGACCTGCAAGACATATTTGGGGTGGGGTTTCTTACTCTTCCAACACACAGCTCATCCTGACCCTAAGAGTGGTCACAGGAATAGAGTGGACTACTTGAGTCCAAGTTTTTCAGTGCCAGGTGTCCAATGCAAAGAATGGTAAGGCTGATTTTCAGAAAATCCTGGTAGGTTTGCTAGTGGGTTTCAAACTTTGACTCTTGCTTTTGACCTATTATGGTGTAATGTCCAATTTGCCTTGGCCACGTGCTATATCCCACATGAAAAGACTCCTAGAAGAGGCTCAGTGATATGCAGATGAGCAATATGCTGCAGGAGGAGAAGGAAATAATCCTAGAGAGGCTGTTGTCCCTCTGACAGAACCAAACTGCAACTATAATTCTAGCAGATATGAAGTACAAAATGATAACTGCTTTTATCATGGGAATAAAAAGATGTATTAAGAAACCTGTTAGCTATGAAAGGGTGAGAGAGATTACACAGGGAAAACAGGAAAATTCAACTATCTTTCATAGCTGTTTAGTAGGCTCTTTCTGCAAACATACAAACATAGATCCATCTTCCAAAATGGGACAGACACTGATGCGACAGCATTTCTCAGTCAATCAGCCCCAAATATTCAGCACAAATTACAAAAACTTCAAATGAGTTTCCAAACCCCTATTGTTCAATTGTTGGTCATGGCCTTTATTGTGTTCAACAACTGGGATCTAGATGAGGATAAAAAGGAAAAGGACCAAAGAAAAAACAAGCTGTAATTATGACTGGTCCAGTGACAATGCTTTAAGCACATCCACTTAACCAAGGTAAAACCTAAGGCTGAATCAAAGAAAGAATTCCTGCTTTAAATGTAAGGAAGCTGGACACTGGGCACACAACTATACCAACCACTGCCCAGGCCCTGGCCCATGTGTCTGATGGCTGATGTGCCAGACTCTTGGCAGTGAAGGATTGACTGTTCCTGGTCAAGGAGGGTGGTAGGGCAGCCAAAATCCTCGCTTCCTGCTCTGATTTAGAGTCCTGAAGCAGCCTGGGACAATCTGCAATGTCCAAGCCCACAAACATCTCCATCTCTTGTGAGAAACCCTAGATTACTCTGGATGTCATGGGTAAGAAAATCCAATAGTTCATTAATACAGGGGAAGCACACTCTGTTTTAACTTCATTCTCTGGAAAGTCATTCTGTAGATTATAACTATTTTGGGTTCAAGGGGACTCCTTTACACTTGCTCTGACATAGCAATTCAAGGCCAAATGTCTAACCATGAGTTTTTAATTGTTTTACTCCTCTACTAGGAAGAGATTTACTAGTAAAACTGAGAGCTAGTCTCCAATTTCAGCAAAGGCCAAAGCAGATTTTACCTGTTGAGACTATGCCAGTTCTCCCTGACCTAATTAGCCATCAGGTGAATCCAGCCACATGTTTCATGGAATGGCTGAGAGGACAAATTCAGCAATGCTAATAGTTATAAAACTAAAAGACCTTGTTAAGAAGTGATATAAAGTTTCATAGGAAAGGCTCAGATATTCTTTCAGAGAGTCCAATATGTGAGATACAGTCTTACACCTGAAGAATGTTAGCTGTCCATGGAATGGATCCAGGCTATTTGTGATGTTGGGCCCCTTGCCACTAGACAACAGGTTTATTATTTCCTGGAAATGGCTGACTTCTGCCAGATATGGATGCCTAATGTTGGACTAATGGCAAAGCATTTCTATAAGGCTACCAAAGGTCTTGAGTTTGAACCTTTAGAATGGACAAAAGTGGATGACAATGCTTTCTGAACAATAAAACATGCTCTCACTCAGGATACAGCTCTAGTATTACCTGACTTATGAAACCTCTCTTCCTTTACATATCACAGAAGAGAGAAATTGCTCTGGGTGTCCTGACTAAAGACTAGGAAAAGACCCCTGCCCAGTGGCATACTTTCCAAAAAAGTTAGGTGGAGTGAGTGCTGAATGGTCACCCTGTCTGAGGGAAATTGCAGCTACATCTATGTTAACAGAAGCTACAAAACCAACTTTGGGGGAAAAAACCTAGAAGTCCTGACTCCTCATCAGGTCAGAATTATTCTTGAGACAAAAGATTACAGGGGAACAGCTTGCCAAGTACTGGGGCATGCTTCCAGGTACCCCTGAGTTTACCATAAAGATGTTCACTACTCTTCATCCTGCTTCACTGATGCCTACTAGCTCAGCAGTTAGCCACTCTTAGGAAGAGATGATTTCCCAGACCTATGCAAGCAGGCAGGACATCACCCACCTCGCCACCCCCCCAAGACCCTTGAGGCAGTGTGACTCACTGATGGAAGCAGTTTTGTCCAAGAAGGCAGGTTATGTAGTTCTCAGTTCACAACAGGTCACTGAAGATAAATCCCTTTCCCTGGGGATCTGTGCTAAAATAGCAAATCTCAAATCCCCTACTCAGGCATTGATATTAGGAAAAGGCAAAAAGCTAAATATTTACATAGACTCCAAAAGTGCCTTTTTGGTGCTACATACCAATGCAGCTATCTGGAAAAAATAGGAGCTTACTAACAAGCAAGACATTCTACAACTCCTGGAGGCACTTCATCTTCCCAGGTAGGCTGAGTCATTCATTGCAAAGGATGCCAAAATGAAATATCTAAAGTCTCCTTGGGAAATTAAAAGGCTAATAGCCAAAAAGGTTAGCCTTACAGTCCCTCAAGACCTTAACTTTAGTCCTAGCTCCTGAGGAATCATTTACCAGTCTATACCCTTCCTTGGACCTTAGGGCAAGGTGGTATTAAAAAGGGACTCTAGAAGAAAACTGGTCTTTCTTCAAGGGACACAGTGGAAAGCTGTAGAAACTATTCATGATTCTTTCCATATGAGAAAAGATGCTACATGGGAAGTGGTCACTTGAGTTTTCACAAGAATAGGACAAGAAGTGACCATCTGACAGATCTACAAAGCTTTGATTCTGTTCCTACAATAACCCTGGCAACCCCAGACCACCTCTTTTATTAGGACCTGTATAGAGGAAAGAAATATACCCTGAGGAGAACTGACAATTAGACTTTACACATGTACTGCCAGGTAAGGGATTTAAACAAATACAGGTCCTGATTGACATCTTTACAGTCTGGACTGAGGCCTTCCTTACCCATTCAGAGAAGGCTATTGAAGTAGTCAAGGTGCCACTTGAAGACATCATCCACCTACTCCATTTGAACTTCCTCAGTTCCTTCAGAGTGATAATGGATGTTCTTTTACCTCTCAAATAACTCACTGGGTAGCAAAGGCTTTAGGCATAGAGTACCATTGCCATTCTGTGTGGAGCCCTCAGTCTTCTGGAAATGTCAAAATGATGGACCAGACCCTAAAGTGAACTTAGGCATAACTTTGCCAAGAGCCTTCTGAGTCTTTGCTCTGATAATTGCCAACAGCTTGTGTGAGGATTCAAAACACTCCAAAAATGTCTAAATATGAGTCTATTTCAGATGCTACACAGAAGGCCTTTTTATCTTCTGATGTGGTAGTAGACAGAGAGACCACTAGATTCCTCCAACCTCTTATTACTGTGAACCAAGTACAATAGGCTATCAAACTCTATGAGAAGAAAGTCTTTCCAGCTCCTGGCCCAGAGGGACCACCTAGTGCTCATTAAACTTAGAAAAAAGGGATTCCTACAGACCAATTAAAACCAAAATGGAGAGAACTTCTAGGAAGATGGCAGAACAGTAAGCAGCAGAGTAAACAGACTCTCTGAGAGAAACAGTCCAGATGCTGGAATATAACATCATGGTGAAGACAAGAAGGAAGGAAGTGGGTCCCCTGAACCCACGAAGAATCTAAGATGTGAATTGAAGCCCACAGAGAGAGTAAAAAGAAAAACTTAAAGAAGAAGGTAGTAGCTGGTGGCCCCTCAGCCTGGAGCTGGACTCACCCTGCAAAAGGAGCTGTTGGAACCTGGGGACACATGGTCACAGTAACAGTGGCTGCTGGAGACCCCAGAGATCTCTGTAAAGAGATGCAGCGGTGGAAGAGAGCAGCAGACGTGGAGGACTGCACTGGCTGGCAGTGAGTGCAGAGGACTCAGTCCTCCTGTGGGAGAGAGTGATTGGGTGGGAGCCATTTTGAAGTCAGGAATTTTATGTGGTGGAAACCTACTCGGCTCTAAAGGAAGATAACCTCAAGGCTCTTGTAGGTGGATAGAGGCAACCTGAAATCATGCTCATGGATGAAATGGTTCAGAGTCACATGGGTGAATTTCATGTTGTCTCCCTAGTATAACAAACTAAAGGAGTTAGTGGGATCCAAAACGCACAATACATATTGGGAAATTCAAAGGGGAGGAATTATCTAAAAAGGGAAGGAAGTGCCCACTGTTAATCTATTATCATGATTTGAAACTCATATTGTCCTCATCGTTCTGATTAGTTTCATTTTATTCTGTTTTGTTTGATTTTATTATACTTGATGGCATGGACAGCTATTTTAAAGATAACAAAATATATAATTGCAGCCATCAAGGATTTCCAATTATCTTGTTTCAAACCCCTGTGTTGCTTTCATTGTTTTGTTTTGATTGATTTTACTCTATTATGTGTTGTTTGATTGTATTATATCTGAAGGTGTAGGCAACTATTCTGAAGATAACAAGAAGCATTATAGTATCTGCTGCTGTTTTACTAGTATCTTGAAGTTCTGTATTGCTTTCATTGTTTTGTTTTGTTTGCTTGTTTGCTTGTTTTACTGGTTTTATTCTGTTCTATTTTGTTTGATTTTATTTATGCCTGATGGTATGAGCAGTTATTTTGAAGATAACAAGAGGCATTATGGTAGCCATTATTGATTGCCTTTTACCCTGTTTAGAAGTCGTGTATCATATTCATTGTTTTGTTGTGATTGACTCTATTCTGTTTTATTTTGTTTGGTTATATTCTCTTCAAAATTAAAAAAAAATATTTACAAACAAATCTTAAGATCTGATAGCAAAAAAAAAAAAAAGGGGAGACCCCTTTTCAGTGATCCTTGACACATTCACTGTAGTAAATGTAGTGGCGATAGCTGGATTCATCTTTCTAGGCTAAAGCCAGCCTCACTTGAATTGTCAGAGGAAAAGGATCACTCACAAGAAGAAAGCTACCCCTGTGTATCTCTAGAAGATCTGAGATTCCTCTTCAAAAAAGAGGACTCCAATACTGCTCCAGGTTCCAAGTAGAGTCACTAATGACCCCTAATCCATCACAGTTTAAATGGGCACCTGTACTGGGGCTTCTGTTTTTCCCAGGACCCATCATGTGGGTAATCTTAATAGGGGTAAAGCTTTCAGGCTCTTTTTAGTTTATTTAATATCTATCTTCACCATGCTTTCTGCTCTAGAGGGAGCATAAAAATGAAACTTAGAAAACTTCTCACAAATAATAACATGGAAAAATAATGTCTTTAATTGCTGGACCTGTTATAGTCCAGCTTTTAAAACAGATCAGGAAATATTCTGACCTGATCTTTCTCATAGATGGACCTGTATTCTCAACCTAAGAGTCAAGTTTATCTATTCAAGGCTTTAGATGATGATCCAAGCTATGACTCTGCTGACAAATTCACCAAGCTCTCTCCCATTGAACAGGCAGCTCAACAGCTCCTCACAAGTAGATACTAAGCCCTTTCTCACTGTCTTCTGACAAGATTATTATTCCAGCCCAGCCAGTGAGCCCCAATAACCCAAGGTAGTCAGAGAACACATCATCTCCAGTAGGTAGGGCCTAATACCCCTTTCAACTGGAATTAGTGTAGGAAGACCAAGACCTTCACTCCCTCAACATCCCATAAAAAATTCTGGGGATTTAGGTTTCTCAAGGGAAACTGAAGCAAGAGGTTAGGGTGTAGCAAACTGGATGAGGAAGTCAACTTGACCTGTCAGTCATGGAGATTCAGAACACATGTACAGAATACGTTTCCCAAGCCCTGTGCATGGATCCAATCTGAAAGTGGTAACTTCAATTCTTCTGGTGTGAAATCAAGGCAGTTTTTGATCGGATGGCTAAGATCTGACATCAGCCTAAAAGTGAGGGATGCAAAAGACATCTGTCATTAACCTCATGACTACTGTGAACTCTCTCAGTGGCCAACTTTCCTCCCTCTAATAAATATAAAACCTTGCTACCTTTGAAAAATTATATGGTATCTCTTCCTATTTTTATTGCTTGCATTATTGTTGCTATGAATGTGCTACACATGAAACCCGAGGCATTTAACCACCTACAGTCACAACGAAAATAGCAAAAGAGAAGAAAAATTTATGTTGTTAAACAAGGGATAAAACCAAGAAGACTTTGGTTGATCAATAACCAAAGGACATTATATATGGCAGTTATACTGGTAGTTAGATTTGAAGTAAAATCATGAACAGATTATAGAAAAGTCTTTGCATTCTTTCAGAAGCCATTTAACAAGTAGCAAATAAAAACAGAGTGAACTATGACAGGATAATAGATTTCTCTTCCAAGAAAAAGGTATACACACTCATTATCCCAAGGAACAAAGAATGAAAAGAAGAGCTTAAAACCACAACTTTGTTCCAGAAAGCATTTGTAAATAAACTCATTAATCCTTGGTAAAACCACGCATGCTATTACCTGAGAAATACAATGTGTTCAGACTGTAATATTAAAACCAAACATAATAGTAACTTTTCTAATAGAAGGATTGTACATATGATTAACTACTATGATTAGTTCAGACTAAATACTAGAAACGAAGCAATTGGAAAACAGTATATTTGAATTTTAGGTTACATAAAATACTTACAAAGGTAAGTACTTACAGTACTCTGTAAATATGAACTTCACAAAATAATTTTCTCACATTAAAAAAAATGAGACCTTGAAGAACAATTTAATAGAAAAAAGCAAAGAATTTAGCAGATAATTTACAGAATACAAAATACAAAGACTAACAAACATCTGCAACTATATTCAACCTCAGAAATTGTATTCAGAAATGTAAAATAAAAGGAAACAATACCAATGTTTACCCATCAAATTGGCAACCTGTGCTGACAAGATTGAGTGCTGTTAAAGGCAGGAAGCAGATACTTGCATGATTTTTGGGAATGTGAATCAGTGGAGTTTTGTGAAGCTGGCTGTTAGCATTTCTGAAATCTTAATACACCACTTCTGATCTCCTTGACCTCACCCATATCTTATTCTAGTCAAGGCTATGGTGGCTCAGTGTGGGCTCACCATGAGAGGAAGCTGACTTATCTCCTGCTCCAGGCCAGGGCTTGTTGGGTGACCCACAATGTAGGACTCCTCAGGAATGTGCCCAAGGGCTGATCACATGCAAACCAGACTTTCAGAGAATGACTATGCCATCGGGCCAGTTTTTGGTGGGTGGAAGACAGAACTGATGGGCAAATGCTTCTCCCTACCCAGTTTCCCCTTCTCTCTACAATGGATGCTCTGAAAATATATTTCTTATAGTTTCTCAGACATTCTGAAACATATTTCCTTTGGTTTCTCAGAAATCCTTGTAAGATTAAACGACCGACCACCTAAAGAAATGTGACCATCTCTCAGTAAGGTGTCTTAGAATTGGCCTCTCCTCCTTCCCAGCTTCATTCCCCCCGCCATTGTGACTCCCTTCTTAGAAAGTACTACCACATAAGTTCTGTCTCAATCGCTATGCAACATGGGCCAAGGCAGATAATAACTAATATGTTTTAAAGTACCTGTACCTAGCTTTGCCTTCTCAGTTTCTGAAATTCATCCTGAAGTCCAGCTTGTCAATGTGTGTCAGAGATACAAGTACAGGAATGTGAGTCTGTAGTATTCCTTGTAAGAGAGAG